>PNEQ01046234.1:0-112344 GCA_003012365.1 Medauroidea extradentata
TATGCGACTTTAAGCGGTGACCATATCATTATATTAGTGAGAAGTATAGTTTAAAGTCCAACGCGTGCTTCTATTTGTGCGTTTTTAGAATCTGGTTTCTATAATCCCAGATACGGCAGTCTGAAAAAGCCGTTTTTAACCATTTTGGGAGACCCGAAAATCATATTTAAAACACGCGTACTGAATCTTTGAGCTTATGACGTCATACACTGACGTGTGTGTTCTTTTCGTAGACGAACCATTTTGAAGCGCGTTGAGTACTTCCGTCAAACAATGAATACTCGCAACTTGCTGCAACGCATTCCAAGCGCAGGTAGGGAACCCCCTTAAGAATTCTGCCTGCCTAGGAGTCTTGCTTGACTAGGATAGGGATTATACACGATAAATTCCATTACGAAATGCTAAATCACCTTTTACGATATCGCTTTCGGACAAAATAATAATTTTTTGCATTGATGTGAGAAAAATATACAGGAATTTAAAAGTGAAAAAAATATATATAGAGGTTTAGTTTTCCGGTTATAAAATTTTATGTAGTTTATGGGAACGGATATTCTAAAACTGCCACATATATGTGTTGTAAATGGTTTATTCTATAAAGCCTAATATTGGATGTAAAAATATTATTTTTTAAAGTTATCTTAAACCCATTGCCTTAAAACGAATTACCGAACGGTCTCCGCGAAACTGATATAAAACACAGATTTTATTTCCCTCTCTCTATTATGTATGTAATTTTACGTATTACTTTATTTATTGACCTTTAGAGATTGACCAGCACAAAACTGGTAAAATAAATAATTATACCAATGATTCTTAACTGATGTACCACTATATCGTCTATGTTGTACCGTTAAACTTGTGGGACTTCGTGTTTTGTGGATAAAAATTATTGTAATAATTTATTAATATTTATTTTAAAAATAAGCAAGAGTTAGTTTTGCTGCTAGTAGAAATATTACGTGTTGTGAGATAAATTTAGACATTGTCTGTGTTGCTTTGCTGAGATAAAAGAAAGAGAAAACCATATAGCCTATTCTGAAGGAGTGAAGTTCTGTGACGAAGGAACATAAAATTTTTTTATTCGAAAATCAGTCACAATGACTACAGCTAGCCTATAAGTTGCGTTATTATGAATGTCTACGGGTAGCAAGCATGTGATTGATACTGCTAACCTGACCTTATTCTTAGAGCCATTGATTTCTGGCGAAATGAATTTTGCACCTACTTTGTTTTACGTTCACATTTGCAGCTCTGATTCACGGTTATTGGCAGCGTGTAATTATGCAGAGGCGTTGCATAGATAAAAACATCCAATCACTGACTACTAACACGTCGACATGGTGAAACGTTTTGTAATAATTTTTCATTAATCATTTCGTAATTTCGATCTTTGATAGGTTTCATTTTTCAGTGCCTTTAAATTTTAGTAGGTGTTGTTTCTTGTTTTGTGTAATATATTTGTGTGCCCTATGTGTCATTTTAAGCATACTCCCTGTTAAATGTTTGTTGCTTGTAATGTGTGTAATTTTATATATTAATTTATTTATTATTAGTAACATCACGTAGAAGTTCAAACCTAGCTCAAACACACTTGCACGATTCTCGCTAATTTTATCATTTTCTGCAGGAATTTGAACATAAACATGCACATTCCAAACTACTTTATTTGAAATAACACAAATTTTGTTGCAGAATAAACAAATTTTTACTTTAAAAAAAAAAAACATGAACATGCAAAGTAGTTTCGCCCCAAAGAGAATTCTTGTATAAAGAACAGTAGGCCTACAGAGTATTGGAAAAAAAAGTGCGTTACTTACGAAAAATTTTGTACCAATAAACGATAAGGTTAGTTAGAGTTTTTGTGTTACAAACTTTCGATTGAAAAAAAAAAAATACTATCTTAGCTGAAAAAAAAATAGAACATTTGTACTGCGAAACGTGTCATTGTTATAGTTAGGGACCTGAAAAATTAGCGCTTTCTTTCGGGTACAATCTTGAAATCAGTAAGTTGTATGATCCTGTTACTTTAAGAGTTATATATTAACTCACGTGACACCTTCTGGAGAGCGCTGAGCCAATAATGAAGAAGCAACAAAACGCAGGACCAATAATATATCAGCGAGCAGCCATTGAGCTGCTATCTTCTGCTTGAGTAGACAGGCATTCTTGGAGGTTATCGTAGAGGTTAGTGAACCCGCAAATTTTTCCGTTATCTAGATATTGTAGGTAAAAATAATGTAAATAATTCTAATCAACATTTATTGAATAAATAAGCAAGATAATGTTTTATATATTTGGTATGTTACATGTTGTATGTTTAGGAAAAAGCAATTCTGATGTCTTTGAAGCTGCTCTGCTGAAAAAAAAAAATAAACAATATATTCTGTAGGAGTGAAGTTGTATGTTCTCGAAAGGAACGGTTTTAAAGAAAAAGTTCACTTACATCAAATATATGTATTCGTGTGTTAGTAGTTGCTATTTGCTCCAAAACAATATTATATAACTAAACAGCACAACATAAATGTTTTTTTTGTTCTGTTATGAAAACGAATTTACTGTGCATGCAATAAATGTATCTCAATTTAAAGTTTGAAACTGAGCCAGCAGCCATTGGTTGAACAAACAACTGCGACTCAACAGTACATAGGACTTGTGGAGTATAGCCTGCAGGAAATTGAACCCAAGTTGTTGTTTTTTTCTGATACGACTGTAAAAGAGGGTGGGCGGGGAATAGTATATTTAATCCACGACAACGTGTTTAAAATTGCCTGGCCATTCAATTTTTGTTTGGTTTGCATATTGGCTGAATATTTTCGAGTACGGAGACTGAAGGCTGGCGGTATTGCTTTCCACAAGATAAAAATAATCTTACGTATGAGTCCATACCCATTTTAGTAGAATGTCATGCGCTGCCTTTAATTTGGCCAACTTGTCAACAAGGGTTGCTTCAAGGATGTGCCAAATATTCTGTGAATTGATTGGGGGTGGGGCAATGTAATTTGAGACTGAGTGTGATCGTTTACATTTCCCAACAAATAAACCAACTTCAATTCACCTTTTGACTTTAAAATAATTTTACTCTCCGAATACCTGTCCGCGAGTGGTTTACGGACGTTAAAACTATTTTATAACAAAACGCAAATGTTTTTGAATTTCGGTTATCACAGAGTCCTATATACTATTGCACTTAAAATTACTAAAATTACAGTTTTCCATTTTATGGATTTTGTGGTTTCAATCCCTTATTTTTCTAAATACCGTTTCTAAATTTTACTCGAAAGCAAATCATAACACCGCTTAGTGCTATATAAATAGACGTCCGATAATAGAATATTTACTTGGCAAAAAAAAAATCCCATATAATTATGATGATTAGTTTACGTTGTATCAACGACTGAGCATTTCAGTTGTTCACTCGGCATCTTACCGGGCTACGAATCAGTCTAATTATTGGATTGTTTTATTTTTCCCCGTTTTGAAATTCTGAGAACAAAAATGTGAAGTTTGCTACTATAGCGTGAATTCCGTTTACCTTGCACCACAGTACAAGCATCATAGTTTAACTTGTAACTAATATTTTGGCTGCAATAAGTCCAGCAACTGTGTTTATGTTCTTAATTAGTTGTGTTGACTGAGGCTTACATATACGTTAAAAAGTCAACGACGACGCTTTTACTGCAGCGCAAGGTAAATATAATTCACGCTATAAAAGCAAATTCCACATTTTTCTTCTCAGGGTTTCATAAAAGCGAAAAATAAAACAACCCAATATGTAGAGACCGGACAAATTCGCGGGTTCAACGACCTGCAGGCTAGCCTTCAAGAATAGACAACAGCTGTTCAATGGCTGTTCGCTGACTCAGTGATACCTAGGGCCATGCCTCAGTTTGTTTTAGTGTATATTACGTGCACATCTACAGTTATGATTCATAGTCAGTGATTGGATGTTTTAACTATCACGTGTCTTGGGGTTCTACCTGCAAATAACATACATATGGTGTCGCTGTAACCTAACTTTGGTTGGCACAGTCAAATGAGAGACTTCACATCACACAGACAAGCTGCCAATAACCATGAAGCATAGCTGCAGATGTGCACGTAACGCACTGAAACAAACTGGAGCAAAATTATTTTCGCGAAATGTTCATGGCCCTAGTGATACCACGTGACTGGGTCTGCATTTGGTAGCTTCTTTATTATTGGCTCAGCGACATACAGGAGGTGTCAAATGAGGAAAGAACCAATTGAAAACGTGATACGAATGTACAGTCGTTTCAATCCTAGCTTGTTGCCAAAAAAAAACGCGAATTTTTCAGGTCTCGACAACTGATGCGGAGCCTTAAGATATCTATAATGAGAAACTAAACATGGACATTGGTGTCTGATCGGCCAACGCGTTCTGTGTGAATTTCCTATTGGGCAGTCATCCTTCGGGCTTGTTCGCCTGCAGACACTGGTTTATGTACGCCATATTGCCAGCTAGTGCGGCCCGAGCAGTTCACGTGCGCTTCTGCGTCCTTAGCTACTCTGTGGCCCGGTGCTCGAGTCCTGCCAGTGATCTGGTTTTTAGCTGTTAACCGGGGCGAGACCTCGCAGCGTCAGGACCGGGGCCTTGGCAAGACTAGCTACCGAGGGAGCCTTGGAAGGAATCAACTTTCTGTCCTTGTGCACACTTATATAACATCAGTATTTTGAGAACTATAATAATTCTGTCATCATAGATCAACAATTGCGAAACTAGAGCTCGAAAAAGTACTTCAGAGGATGCATCACATCTTTCACAGTGCAGTGTAAGATAATTACAGGCACCGTCAAATGTTGATAATTTGACTGCAGGGGTGACATTAACGGTCTCAAGATATTTCATTTGGTGCAAATTGGTAAATAAATTACTAAAATAATGTAATAGATCAAACTTAAGTGTTTAAATAGTTAACTATACGTATATATTTCTTCATTAAAGGTTCCATAACAAATATCTCGATTCGGGTGAATGTTAACCTTGCAGATAAAGTATCCACATTTCACGATATGTCGATTTCGCAGATATATTCTAAATGAGTTTGAACGCGAAGAACGTATGTTTCACTGTTACGTTTACAATTATATACCCGCCAGCAGTTTTGAAGACACGTCTTTGACGTCTACCAGCCAGTAATATACAATAAACAATTTCGTAAGGCTACAGATAATTGAGAGTGACAAGCGCTCGTAAAGAACTGAGAAATCTAAGTTGTTGCTAGATGAATCCGCGAAATTGACCCACCTCTATTGATGTTTCCCCAACATCGGCATTTTACTATACGATTATAGTGTATGTGTGAATTATGGGACTTAATGGTTACAAAGCGTTATTTCCTTTTCATGAAACGACGAAAGAGAATAATTATCTAAAGTTTTATAATGTTAAAATTTTTTTAGTGAATCAGGTTTACTTGTTCTTTTATCTTATGTGTAATACAAGGTATAGTATTTACGTTTGTAATGTAATATTTTAAAAATAAATCGTAGGCCTACTAAATGAATAGAATTAAGCAAGATGAGTCATGCGGGATTATTTATATATATATATATATATATATATATATATATATATAACATAAGATTTCTCCAGCGTATTTGAGTATGAAAATACTTATTTGCCCAAGTTGCACACTGTTTTCAAAGTATTGAAAATCTGTCTTGGCGGCACTGAAATGAAGAAAAGAAATGGCAGCCAAATAAAAATATTAAGAAAGGAAAAACAGACGCCACCATGGCAGACGACATAGATTTGCGACCTGCTTTGGCAAAAGGACAGACTGATAAAATATTTGAAACACTAAAATACGACACAACGATGAGACGAAACAAAACACAGTCATTTTCTAGACCCGATTCCATTTATGGAATTTTATTTTGTGTATGAATCCTCTGTTGACTAAAGCGTGCTATGCTTTTTTTGTTTTTTCCTACTCTCTGTACTTTTCTTTGACAGACATCTGCATCGCCATTGAGTAGACCCAAGAAACCTCATCCAATCTTGGTTCACTGCGTTTGACAGATGCTTTCGGCACAAGACTTCAGCTCATAAAAATCCTTCAAATATCCATTCACTTGTATTCTGTTTTCTCGGAATATAATAATGGTACTTGCTTATTATTTTTGCAGGCTGTGTACAAAAGACACGCACATGTTCTTGTGCTTCAAACTTTTTATTTTGTCAAAGGAATGTAAAAAACAAAAAATTAACGAACGAAAATTTACGGCAAAATAACCTGATTCGTATAAACTTTTCTACACTGGTTGAGGGATAGTTGAAAAAATGTAAAGGTTACGTCGTAGTTTTGAAATTGGACTATGCGTTGACACATCTGGCAATAATTATTTTCTTTAAAACAGTTTAGTATAGTAGTTCTTCAGTTAATTTATTTAATGTGCATATACTCTTATTACATGGGGAAGAAAACTCAATAACTTTATTGGTATATGCTTTCGAGTTACGGTTAATCTATCGTTGTGCAGATAATGCTTCGAAAATTAACAGACAGTAACAAACGTTTTTGCGAAATTGCTTAATGAATGGCTACATTAAAAAAGTTTTGGGTCTAGCGTATGGATAGTGTGGTAGCGTACGACGTGTATTCTTAAGATTACTATTAAGTTAAGATTGCTGTGAATATCAGTGGCGTATCGTGGTCGTGTTCCACGGCATGCAGTGCTAAGCAGTGACTATACTCAACAATGAGTTGTCTGTAAGACAATTAGACTTGTAGGAGCAGGTACATTCGTCTTCCAGTACTGTACAAGAGGCAAGGAACGTATATTCTGGAGCTGTAGGCTAGTCTGCAAGAATATTTGGGAACTGAAGAAGACAGCAGATGCTCATTAGCTGCTCGCTGTTAAAGAGATGTAGGTCTGTATTAGTTACATTTCCATTATTGGCTCAGAGTCTTCCAGGAGATGTCAAATAAGTCAAAGGACAATTGTGAAAGTGACGCAAACTTACAGTTGATGGAATTCATGCCTGTGCCCAAATGAAAACGCGAATTTTTCACGTCTCTGTTTATAGTATATGTAGGGACCCCTGTTTTTCGCGAAAAGAATTTTGCCTCGGTTTGTTTCAGTGACTTACGTACACATCTGCAATGGTGCTTCATGGTTATTGGCAGCGTGTCTATGCATATCGTTTGACTGAGCCAATTCCAATAATGCTCCTGCAACATCACACGTCTGTGATTTGCCTGTAGAATTCCAAGGTTCCTGAGAGTTAAAATATCCAATCACTGACTACGAAGGAGAACTGCAGCTGTGCCCAAAAGGCATCGACTCAAAGTGGGGCAAAATTCTTTTCGCGAAAAACAGGGGTCTCTAAGTATATGACAGCTAGGCTCATTGAGACCACGTGCTCAAAGTGTGTAGTCGGAGCTCATAATGCATGCCTTGGAACACCACTACGATACGCCGCTGGTGAAAGGATTTCAATTTTCCATGTTTGACGCACGGGAACAGCGGAGCTATAAGAGCCAGAGTACCGCGCTGGACGAGAAACATATCGCCTCTATTCTCAGCGGGCGAGATTTCCGTGGTAGTCTTTTTCCTATAAGACTTTAAGGGATAGCTCTGAAAATTTAATTTTAGGACAGTCTGTACTAAAGGGCAACGCACGCATTTCGTTTTGCACTTTATGATTTTTGGTTACATCTTTGGGGTTAACAGCAGTCTAAAATAAGCCGTTTTCAGTCATTTTGAAGGGCATAAAAATCTTGTATCTAAAAGCTCTCTCAAAATTTAAAGTTATGAACGTTTGGTTTCAAATGTGTTTTATTTTTGCAGATAACTAAGTATGAATAAAATAAGTGGTTTCGCGTAAAAAAATAACACGTATGAAACTCTACAGCACCGCCCATGCGCCAGGTATACGCGACTCAAGAGGAGAAGGTCCACCTAGCCCAGCTTCTACTATGAACGTGAGAAGAATGTAACCGACAGATGTAAAGGCCAGTGCTGGCGTAAGATTGTCTGCTCGTACTTTGGACTGCAACACCGTGCTCTTGTTTACTCGAGATAATATACATCCGGATCATGTTGTCGTTACGTCCCAGTGCAAGTACGGGGACAGTTCATTTCCTTTTATTCTTGGATAACGCATCTGTACTGGAAACCGTGGTGTGTTCAGAATTGTATGGTTGCCTTATTATTTTCGTAATTTTTTACCATGTTAATTGATGTTTGCTACAAATTTCTTTGAACCTCGAGTTAGTGAAATGTATAGGCCTAAGCATTGCTACTCACAGCTGTAACGAAAACATACTGTACGGTACATAAAAATATCATTAGCAGGGACCCCTGTTTTTCACGAGAAGAATTTTGCCCTACTTTGAGTGCCTTTCGTGAACATCTGCTATTCTAGTTCATGGTTATTGATAGAGGCAATTATTTTTGGTGAAAAGAATTATGCAACATTTTTTTTCAATGCTTCACGTTCACATCTGCAGTTCTGCTTCACGGTCAGTGACTGGCTGTTTTTAACGCTCAACATAATTGGGATCTACCCGCTAATCGCATGGGTGGTGTCGCAGTAACGTTATTCTCATTGGCACAGTCAAATGAGTGAAGCATCTACACGAATGCACACTCCAATAACTACGTACCAGAGCTGCAGATGCGAACGTGAGGCATTGAAACAAAATGTTGCATAATTCTTTTCACCAAATTGCATTGCCTCTAGTTAGTGACAGCGTGTCTATGTGAAGAGCCGTATCTCATTTGACTGAGCCAATTACAATAACGTTCCTGCAACAACACACGTCTGTGATTTACCGGTAGAATCTCAAGGCTCGTGACAGTTAAAATATCCTATCACTGATCACGAAGCAGAACTGCAGATGTGCACGTAAGGCACTGAAACAAAGTGGGGCAAAGTTCTTTTCGCGAAAAACAGGGGTCCCTAATCATTAACAATTCTTTTCCACTATTTGGACCAAAACATTAACAAATGTTTGTAATTCCTTGATAATTCCGATGAGGGAAAGAATTATTTTATATCACACTGAGGTTGAGATCACTGCAGATGGAAACCACAAATGAAAATGAAGCTCACCAAACCTCAATTAAAAAGTAATTACCATACCCACCCCAAAATCGTAGGTTGTGAACGAAATCAAACCATTGCTAAAAAGGTTAAAATTTAATGAAATTAAAATTTATCCAATCAAACATTCCTATGGAACCAAATCTTAAAAATGTAACTCAAATCTGAACTAAAGTGAAACTTGGCGAATATGAGCAAACGTTAAAAGGGAGCTTCCGGAGTCAAACGAAATACAGTTTAAAATGTACGTATTTAACCGAAACTACCTAGTAAAAAAAACTAACCAAATCAGTGAAACCGAAATAAAAGTGAAAGTTACTATGTCTAACAAAAAATATGAAACAGCTTACTGAGCCAAACAAATTTATACTTTAGTTGGTTTTTGCTTGTCTCACAGCTGTTCAGTATTTTAGTCGAATAATACGGGCGCAGCTTTATCAGCGTTCCAGAGATTGTAGTACGATTTCTACACAGTGCAGCGCGCAAGTGGTCAGAGTTTCATACCCGTTCACAAGTCACAATGGATCGAGGGCGGGGGCACAAGGGATGGGTATATAGCCCCTCCCTAATTATTCTTAAAGCAGGGGCAAACCTTAAACAATCCACTCTATGTTACAAGTTTTTTTTTTCATTTTTGTAATAAGGTAAGGGGGCAAATAAGGCCAAATTACGAAACAATGGCTAATAACTATATTTAGATTTTGATGACATATGTAAAAATGTCTATAAGAGGAAATGTATGTTTTTGTCTCCTGCATAAATACTGTACAAACTTTCAGATATAAAAAAAGTTCTGTTAACTTCATAAATATAAACACAGACATATGTAACTGGGCCATATTACCTGCAGCAGCATATAATGGAGCCCATGTTAAAAATTTGATAATCAGTCCAAAAAATAGTCAGAGAAATGCCAAATTCTTCGCATTTAAAAGACAAAAAGATAACAGAATGATAAAATTTTTATTTCCTACTTTTAAAAATAAAAAAATTCACTTTTCAATTAAAATCTTATTTTATTTCAATTTTTAATTAGACTTTAGACTATTGGTAGACACTACAGATTCAGAGTAATAACGCAGATTTGTTTAAAGTTTGAACAAACTTATTGTCACAATTCTATTCTTATTGCTTTAAGTTCTTAATTTAAAAAATAATCACACAAAAACACCAATTAAAGTTTCTAATGGATGAGGAAAAGAAATGTATTCATCAATTGGATTGTGAGGAATAAGTCAAAGTTTTAAAATTCATTATATACTTCGTCATAAATAGTAAAATAAAAAACGAAATAAATAAATTTCTCATGGTTTCAAATTTTTCATACGTATGTGCCTCTATAACTAACTATAACTGCCCGGTCATTAATTTACAAAGTCAAAACTGGCAGTGTCGTTAACTATCGTATAAACCAGTTGAAACTATCAACCGAAATTAAAAATAAAAGAACCACAAACAATAAAGTTGAAGCTTAAAATGAATTGGTGACAATAAACCACGTTATTTACTCATTACGTTTAGGACATCGCCATCAGCTGTAAGTCCAACACATTTCTCGTGGATCCAGACATGCCCTCGTGTCTGCAACAAAATCTTGGCAAACACCGCACAGCCATTAGCTTTCGAGGTGTTTGGTTGAACCATGGTTGCAGTGGGTTGGACAACTTATTTTCCAATGAGAGTTCTGTTCAGGGCTTGAGCTCTGTAGTTAATAGCCTCCTTGCGGAGGATTGTGTGACGCTTACGTCTGATGTTCGGTGTACTTGAAATGGTGACTTCAGAAGATTAGCCAATCGTTGAAATAGTGACATGCCATCATCTGTCTCTTCTCGGCGTGTTAAAGACAGCCATGCGAAGTATACACAGCCACAGTTTCTTAAAATCCGATTGAATCATTACGAAGAGGACTATATTAAAACAGGTTATTAAAATAATTTTCTGGGAAGTAAAAAAAACATAATCATAGTAACAGACATATTTTCTTAAAACCGTTATTTTTATACGGAAATAAATAAAACACGGACAACACGGCGGTTGGCAGCCCTCAGTGAATCTTGGTATTTAAATTAAAACAAATAAAACCTAATGTACCTAAAATTCCATTGCAGGCAATAAAGCCCGCTCAAAACACGAGTGGGCCTTATTACCTGTTAGTATGACATTTTTTTGCTTGCTATGTATAAGAGGAATAATATAAAACGGACTTTGAAGGCATGGTTGTGTTGTTAACAAGTATATATTGCCATACTATTTCGCGTATATGTATTAAAAGTGCATAACCTGAAAGGCAGAGGTTCTTTAGAGGAGAAAAGTTATGATGTCAAGATAACACTCACCTCCGTATTCTTCCACGCACGCTCTACAGAAAACAATTGCGACTACGAGTTTGAAACAACTGTCGTTACATAACATCACTAGTAGCTCTGTGGCTATGCTGCTATAGCGAAGAGGTTCGTTTGCGGGTAACGTTTTAAACAACTTGGCCTTATTACCTGGTGGGCCTTATTACCGCCCACTGTCTTATATAAATATATGTTGGTATGTATGTGTGTGTGAGATCGATAAAATCCGACACCGTTTGGCTGATCACCATGAATCTATGCATGTTAGTATTTTTTAATAAAGAAGGTTATCATGGTATCCATTTTACTCTAACTCTCCAACTCGTCACTAGATGGCGATACGGCGCTTCAACTACTATGCCGTTCAACAGACATCCATGAAAACTGGTATACATAGGTATTTGAACACGGAGAATATTTCCGCGATATCCATTACGTTATAGTACGCCTGTGACTAGATTCTTAGTGTCTAGCCTTGCGTTGGCAGGACAACGTCTCCCGGGTTCTCCTAGTATAATATATACCTAATATAAAGTCATTTTATGAAAACAAAATTCTTCAATCCAAGATAGTAACCATATCCTTAACGGATGGTGTTAGAAAATTTAATTGTATTTTATGTTTTTGAGCACATTTATTCAAACTATACTATCATAATTTTTTCTTCGTCAGATCATAGGATATATTGTTGGTAAACTGCTTGACATACATGATAATGGAATCTCTCATTGATGTGACATGCAGAATCATTGAACGCGAATTCTTGAAAGTTAACCTATAATTATTTTGCAATGATTACACGTGACAAATTTATGAAATATTCCATTATTATTTAGGTCAAGCAGTTTACCAAGAGTATATCCTATGCTCTGTAAAAGAGAAAATATTAATAATGTAATTTGAATAAATGTTATGGCACAAAAACTGAAAATACCATAAAAATTCTCTAACTCAGAATTTACTACGTTTACCCCCTTGTGGGAATTTGAGTTGTACCCCTGATGGAGAGAATGCGGATGCAATCACTATGTAGGAGGAGGGGTCAGCTTACCTGCGACATAAGCCTTGTAACCCCGACTACTTCCCGCCAGCGGAAACTATGTCCCCGCAAAAATGCGATTTACTTTTTTTTTTCTGCTCGTTCAGTGTAAACAAGCGGAGTTTTTTCTTCACCCCACTGCGAAGAAGCCTTCGATTTACCTGGTTTCGAGTTTCTTTCACGTCCTTGGAATCAGCGGAAAGCTACACTGCTACCTGGAATTGCAGTAAAAGCACCTCTCTCTCTCTCTCTCTATCTCTCAGACGCCCGACGTCTCCATCTTCCTCGGCGACAAGCGAGCATCTGTTGTAAACGCTCCTGTGCGCTAGTGCTGTCACTTCACTGGACTTCCACGCTAAACTTTGCGGAATACGAAACCAGTTTGCGGAGAAATAATCGTAGTAGTGTATACCGGAAAATGAGCCGGGAACGGAAGCTATAAAATTTTTGTTTCTTTACGTGTTTGTAAATTTGTTGCTACAAACAGAGTAGAAAATTAAAACACGCATTAGCTGTACAGTAAATCTACTTTTCGCTAAAAATTTAAAATGAAAAATGTTGCAAGTCATCGTTTTTCATAAATAAATTTTTCTTCAACTTTTCTGGTATGTATAGGCCTATGTTTAAGTATGTGCGTATGCGTTTAGCAGGCAGTGCTGCCAATTTGTGTTTCGAAAAACCCCGGTAAATTCCCGTTAAGTGTAGATACATACAGACGGTCCACAAACAGACGCATAATGAACACACCACGCGAATCCTAGGCTGAACTGCAGACGAAAGTAATCGAGGTAAAATTTACGTGCACAATGTGGCAACACTGTAAGGAGAAAGTCCTCTCGCGCGCTCCACGTCCGTGTATTACTTTATGTATGTTTCGTCAAGTTAACCTAGAATCATATTGGACAGCTCGGGATTAGAACCTGTATCCATACCACGGTCGTAGAAGAACAGGTCTTGACACTCGCCTATCTAACAATGTATTTTGCTTGACCGCCTTGTTGTTTGGCTGTAGTTCGTCTAGTTACCGAGAATGCCGTACTTTTTGGCGCTGTTTTCCGGGTGGTCGGACTCAAACTCCGTCTACTTTTTTCCATTGTTAAATGTATAAAGTAAATAAAGATTGCTGGAGCCTTTTCTTATATTTGTGAGCGAAGAAAATATTTCATAAATTGATAAAAAATACGTTTTGATAAATTGTTTATCTTAGCGGAAAGGAAGTGGGCGGAGTTTTGTCCGACCGCCGTAACATCAGCGCCAATAAAACACAATATTCTCGGTAACTTGTTGAACTACAGCCAAACAACAAGGGGGTCAAATATCCAGGCGAGTGTCCAGACCTGTTCTTCTACGGCCGTGATCCATACATATACGCGGGTTAGAACAGTAGTAGTAAGATACGTAAGATATATGTGGAGAGCAAGCGGGTACTAACAACTACAGTGCTGCGTTACCACATTGCGCAAATAAAATGTCATCGCACAACATTTTGCCACTAATATATTCGTCTTCAATTTAGTCCAGACTAGCGTGGTGATCTTATTCTGCGGATATTCCTGAACATCCCATATATATATATATATATATATATATATATATATATATATATATATATATATATACATACATACATATACACTCTCACTTTCTTAACGGGAATTAACAGGTATTTTATAAATTGAAATTGGCAAGAGTGTCTGTTAAACGTTCCGCGCGTAGAACGACGCAGCAAGGAGAACACCCACACAGACACTATATAAAGCATTTATTTCTTCTGTCCGGCGCCGCCGGAGAGAAGACAATCCGTTATTTATAATTCGAACACCTCCTGCGATTGTAGTGGAAGACAATGGTATTACCGCGCCATTTTGTAAACATACAGTTTAACTCGCGACTATGAAAACGGCGTAACAATTATAGTGATGAGTTACCAATTACAGGCGTTGAGTGATCTACCTAATATAATGGCCGTAAATTTTAAGACTTAAATTTTGAATTCCACTCTTTTTAATATATGCTATTCAACTTTAAATTTAATGTCACCATTTAGTTATTTCGACTGAAACATGAACGTTAGCAGCATTTATTGATGTAGTTGTATAACTTAAGGCGCCCGCCTCGTGGCCGTGTGTTTGCGTGAGTGATGCACGGCGCCAAGGGCGATGTTGGCTGACTTATCTTGCGCGGTATCACCTCTAGGATAAGACACTGAAACGGCGTGCAGTGGTACCTTAGAACACTCGCCTGACTGACACTTTCAGTGGTGACCCAATCTTTTTATTGGTGGAAAGTTTCAAACAAAGTCCTATGCAACTCTCTATTGTAGATTTACAAGAATCTCATGAGTAGTTGTTTAGTTACAAAAGATTGAAAATGCCGTTTCTAGCCATTTTGAGGGGCTCCGAAATGGTCTTCCTAAGTAACGCGATGTTTTGAAACTACCATTCCGAAATCGTTTGAGGTGTTCTTTTCGTAAACGCACACATTGGAAACGTTCGCTTTTTTTCCCACATGCAATACCGAAAATTGATCCCGGATCACAACTATGGGAGGTGAGTGGTCTGACTACCAAGCAAACATGAAGATGCACACACACACACACACACATATATATATATATATATATATATATATATATATATATATATATATATATATATAAATGAAGTCCAGGGTTCGCGCGGTATGATCAATATACGATAGCTTAAGGATGACTAGATATGATGATTTATCGCGGGAAAACTTTCCTGTTTGCTGGATTTTAATAAACGTTCAACTTACCAGAAGATTACTGGAATTAGCTAGTACTTGGAGCTGTTACCCTATTTGAAGGACCCAATTATAATCCCGGTATTATAATATTTGGTGCCTGTTATTGGTCTGCAGACATCTACGTTGTGTCAGAAGTATGGTATGTATATATTGCAAGAAACTACAGCGTTTTCAAGGGTACGTTGACACAAAACATTTTCGCCATATACTATTATCTCTACGAATGACCTATGTATACAGGATGTTCGGGAATGAATGATCGTAATTTACATGGGTAGTAGACAATGTGAAAAGTAACATTACTGGTTGGAGAACATTTGCTCGGTAATAGCACCATGCAAAGGAGCAGAGACAAACACATGTGCGCAAATTTGAATAGCGCGCTCGCCCAGGCGCCAGTGCAGTGGCTGAGGTGAACGATAGCAGCCAAATTAAAAAAACAAAATATCAGCACAAATGCGGATGGTAGGCTTTTCGGCGCATGCGCAGAGCGTGTCAAACAAAGCATATCTTTACAACATGTGTTGGAAATTCCGCCCTCCTACCTCAATGCAGGCGTTGCAGCGCCGAAGCATGTTGTCTCGCTTTCTTTGAAACACTTGGTACCTCTCACAGCTGTTCGCAAGCCGCCGTGATACGTTGTTGCAAGCCCAACTCTGTCTCAACCGGCAGCACATAGATTTGGCTCTTAATGTGGCCACACAGAAAATAATGGAGAGGGTTTATTCCCGGCGTACGAGGGAGCCAGACGACTGGACCACCACGTCCAACCCACCGTTCAGGAAAAGAGTCGTTCAGTGTCGCACAGCACGTGTGTAGTGGGCTGGGGCACCGTAGTGCAGAAAGCAAATGTCGAACCTGACGGATAGTGGCATATCATGTAGCATATCCGGGAGGATGTGTTACAGAAAATTCTCATTATAGTTGAGTCGCTGGGGTAGGACATGTGACCCAGTCAAACTGTTGTGAGCAGTCCATGCCTACACATTTACTTGAATCCGTCGCTGGTATGCGGCGATGTGCACTGCTTGCGGATTCTTGTCAGTCCACACGTGGCTGTTTCTGCTGTTAAAAATACCGTCACGTGTAAACATCACCTAGTCACACGACAACACTGTTTCGCTGAAGTGATGGTTTTCAGTTTGCTGTGCGATACACCGACAAAACGCAACATGTTTTGGAAAGTCTGATGTCTCGTAACGCCTGCACTGGTTGTCGGTGGTAAGGAGGCAACAGCAGTTCGTGGAAAACCTACCACACGGTGTTGTGACTAACGCCCATGTTGTGCGCTAAAGTCAGAGTGCTGGTTGATGGGTGTGGGATACTACAGGACATGTTCCTCGAAACGAGGCATTCTCACAGTTCGCCTGGCACAGACGTCAACCATTCGTGGTATCAGACTTCTAGTCTGACGCAACGTCTGGTCAGTACGTATGAATGCCCTTCTGTCTGGTACACGTCTGTTAGGACAGCGCTCTTGGCAAATGCGGACTGCTTCTGCTGCATTTACTCTTGCCTCTCCATCATAGTGGCGGCTCGTGGGTTGTTGCCAGGTAGGGCTGCAGTTGCCAAGAGCTGTACAGGGTTATGCGCTGATTGACTCTACAGCCACTGACACGCTGATGTGCAGGTGCCCTTTACTACTGAGCGGTCACAACACATCTAGTAGCCGGCAAATATTTCACGGTCATTGATATACGGCGCGTTCATCAAGAATGTACAGTTCCGACTATCTGCAGCCCCACCTGGCAACAACCAACGAGCCGCCACTGCTCTCCATTCACCAAGTGCATATCAGTCATGTCTGCGAATGTCCGCTGTGGTACGTTGTTAATGTTCTCAAAATCCGCGCATTCAACTGTCAATCGTTAACTATGCACTAATCAAACAAAACGAAACACATAAACGAACTACAAACAAACATCAACTGTGCTGTACAACGGCCTGTAGGTTCTTTCTGTCTGTAGGCATGTGTGTGTGTGGCCCTCCCTCATCCCTTCAGCATCACCTGATACTTGATTGAAGGGCAATGACGCGCCCTCTGAGGCAACGGACTTGCGCCTCGGAGCGCGCGCTATTCAAATATGCACTCTTGTGTTTGTCCCTGCACCTTTACAGGGTGCTATTTCCGGACAAATATTCTCCAACAAAAAATGTTTCTTTCCACGGTGTCTACCACCCATGTAATTTACAACCATTAATTCCCGAACATCCTGTATATAAATTTTCTCAGGGCTCACAAGGAAGTGAGTGTTAGACATAATACATATACTTGAATTCTATCTTGTCCCAAAATAAACACACGAAATTCCTAGATATTTCGGTCTTTCACAATGACATTACATATATCCCATCCTGCACTCCACAGATATCTTACTTATCTTACTACTACTGTTCTGTTCTGACCTGAATGTTATGGATGCATGTTAAAATCCCGAGCAGTCCAAACATGATTCTGCATTTACTTGACATAACGTAGGATATATAAAATAAATCCTGGTTGTGGAGCGAAAGAGGGTAATTTCTCAGTGCAGTGTTACCAAACTGAGCACGTTAATCCCATTGACATTTATTTTCGTCTCCAACTTAGTCCAAGATTCGCGTGTTGTGCCTATTATGTGTATGGAACGTCCTATATATATATACATATATATATATATATATATATATATATATATATATATATATATATACACGTATTATATAATATAAAGATACGTCCTTGCTGAGGCGAGACACACGTCAGAAAACTACTGCACAAGCTCGGCGTTAATGAGATATCGTTGACGTAAGAAACTACCGGTCACCTCGTCACGTGCTTTAAAACAAGGACAACAGGTGAAATACCGGTGGGACGTCCTGTGCATGATGGCAAAAAAAGACGAAAAAACTAAAAATAAAAAAATTTTCTGACGTACAACTTGGCCTTCTGCGACCCCAAACACTACCTGTCTAACCGGCACAAGTAAAACTGGCGAAAAGTACGTCACGTGGCATAAATTTAGACCAAGGGCATCAACTGCTTCCGAGAGTCGGATTTCTTCAAATGCGTGAGTATTTGGGCCAGCAGAGCTGTATTTCCAGTGTGTGATTGGAGTGAAGGAGATGAATACGGTGACGCCTATATTTAATTTATTCAGTCCATCGGATTACCAAGGATCAGTATCTGTCATCTTTGAATTCTTCAATTTTGACTGTAAGCTCCATACAATGAGGTTTATTAAAATTTTCCGCCCGACAAGGCGCAGATATTACATTCTTAAACATTACCAAACTAACACACCTCCACTACCTTTTCTTAGTTTTTGACTAGTTACTTTCCGTAGAGTGAAAGTAGATTTTTCTACGGATGGTCAAATGTAAGCAAGAGTATTCAAGTAATGCCAACTGCGAACAATGTAAGAAACTACTCTCTCCACCTTGTACTATAGAAGTATAAAATACTGCAGACAATTTGTAGGCCAAATGAAATGCAGACGTTTCATTATATCAAAATGACAGGTAACTATCCCCATCAAGGCCATGGTCGTTCATTTATTTTAAACAATTTAAAATAACTCAAATATTTTTAAACTGTATGCTTTGAAAAAATTTGAGACTGTGTACGGTCATACGATACACAATTTTGCCAGAGCGTTTATTTAATAATGTACCCTTTGCTAGCAAAAAATTATTTTGCTTCACTTTGGCTTATATTGACATCTAAATATATGATATTTCAGAGGCAAAAATCTAAAAATCCGTTTGGTGTATTGCATCAGAAAAATTCAGATACAAAAGATGATATATAAGTGTTAAAACGTTTTTGATAATGCGTTAAAAAATAGTTTCGAAACCACTGAAAATAAAAGAAAATGTTTCTTATGAGGCTGCATTACATCTTTTGTTAAAGTTCTTCATTTTCGTATTATTAATTAAGGGCGTCATGAATCACAGGCAATTATTCTTAGTAGAAACGTTATATTTTATGATTAGGTTTGTACTATTGGACCAAATTGGCACTAGTAGTTATTTAGTCTTTATTACACGGTGAGAGATAATTATTGTCTTAAAGTTTCAATTCACTTACTGTAATTATTCCAAAATGATACTTCAATAATTCCAATGTGATGCTCCTCATAAAGTTATTAAAGTAATCGGCTAAGTTTCTTTAGAATAATTTTTTACTTTTTTTTGGACCAGGAAGAAATGATAAAAAAAAACTCAACATGGTAAGTGACGTGGGCTCTTAAATGTGGTCGTATTACGCGCGTTCAAGTCCTATAAGAACGGAAGCGGTAAGGACGAGACAGCATGTGCATCGCCCTACGCCCTAGCCTCTACACGCAATTCACAGAACTCGCATGCGCTGTCTTCTCGCCAGCTACCCTCAGTGAGACATTCAGACGTGATACTATTATTTTATTACGTTATATTAAAGACAATATTGTGCACGTTAATGACTATTAAAAGATTATGCGTCAAGATTATCTTAGACCCTACCTGAAAAGGACGGAAAAACACCAATTTTCGACAACGTAGGTGGGCCGCGGTGGCAGAATGGTCAGACCATTCGCCTCCCACCAATGTGATCCGGGTTCGATTCCCGGCGGGTTTTCTCGGAGATCTCCCGTTTTCCCCACCTTTCATTCCAGCACTGCCCCATACTCACATCATGTCCCCCCTCACCAGCGTTAAAGACCTCGGTGTTAAGCGCTGACCAAAATCTCTTCACTTCGACAACGTAGGAATACACATTATAAATACGTGGAGGATCTGAAATAGGTATAGACCTACCCGTGTGGTATGTTCTTTGAATGCGGTTCCTAAGAAGATATAACTTACGAACACTGAGCATATTTTGAATAATAAACTTGTAACAGCCGAAGTCGCGCCTTTCGACTGCTTAGGCAGGCGGCTACCTTAAGAACGTTCACGTGGAGGAAAATCGTAATTTGATAAAGTATGACATAGTGTCAGTTTTGTAGCCGTTACTTGGGAGTATTACGGAAAACATTTAGCTCTATCGGTTTTCCCATAATGCCACTTCAAAGTCAAAATTTGCATGTTATTATTTCTTATAAACCACAAAAACCAATGAACAAAAATAACATTAAACATTTATAAATGAATATACATGCTTGGCGTGTTTTATTATTCATTACAAAATATTTTTGTATAAATTTTTTTTGAAATATTGAACTTTTTTTTGCCCCTTTTATCTATTTTTTAAAAATACGAAAATATTTCGTAGTTAATTTTAAAACATATCAAGTAGTAACCCGTGATGTAGTTTTAGTGTGAATATTTTAATTATCTTTAAGTTCATTGGTTTTTGCGGCTTATAAGAACTAAAAAAAAAACGTGCAAATTTTGACTTTACAGTGCCATTATGTGAAAAATGGTTGAGTTATTAATTTTTTTTTTCCGTAAGAGAAAACTGTACTACCAAGTAACGTGTCCAAAACTAACACTATTTCATTATAACATTGTGATATTTCCCCACTTGAATGCCGTTAAGACTCTCTTGTTTCTATTGTTCTGCGAAAATAATTTTTTAAAGCTTAAACGAGAGCAGATATCAGAAATCGGTTGGTAATTTTGTTTAAAATGGTATTACCGCGATAGCTATTTTTTTTTTTCAAAACCAGAAATTATACGGTTTTGAATTGTTATTTACGCAATGAATGGCTATTGCAATTCAGGTAAATTATTTAGAGAAATATACCGGATTCTTATTGTCTCAGTCAAATAGGACTACAGCTTCACGTACAGGCTAAAGCCAGTCATCTTTTTATAAGCTGAACGTGCGTTGTAACACAGCAAACAGTCAAGTTTTTCCGCGACAAACCATCATCTCTAGCCATGAAATATCTACTGGCTACTTATTGTGTTATGGCTAGGGACCCACGTTATTCGCGAAAAGAATTTTGCCTCACTTTGTCTCGTTGCCTTACGTGCACATCTGCAGTTCTGCTCCATGGTCAGTGATTGGATATTTTAACCCTCGCGAGCCTATGGGGTTCTACCGGTGAATCACATACGCGTGGTGTTGTAGGAATGTAATTGTAATTGGCTCAGTCAAATGAGATACCGCTCTTCACATAGACACGCTGCCAATAACCAGATGTGTTCGTAATGAACTGCAACAAACTGGGGCAAAATTCTTTTCGCGGAAAACAGGGGTCCCTAGTTATGACCAGTCAGTAATAAGCGGCACCTACATACCAGAGTGTCAGTGGCTGTAGCGTCAACTAGCGCACAATCATATACAGTTCTCCGCAACTTGTGACCTCCCTGGCAACAACCTACGAGCCGCCACTGGATTCACAGATAATGTACACTCTGCATACGACAAGCCTCGTTGGCTTTTGTACGCGTCACGTTCACCTCGAAAGACGGTTAGGTTTCCCTTCCCCCTGTCTCGGCCTGGTTATGTGTCCCAGGTCACACATTATATGGCTCGCACTAACGAGAAATCTGATTTTTCCCTCGAGATTCCGCAGGTCTGTGTCCTAGTAATTAAACCCGTTAATTAGAGGCTCCTCGCACGGTATAGTTGCGAAGATAAGCGCGCTGTGCAAATACAGACGTTTTCTTGTATATAAAAACTTCCAAGGCTTGTTGTGCGTTGTAAGTTACAAATTATATCGCTGAAATTACTTTTCAGGTTGTATACACAATGGAAAATTTTGCAAAAATACTTTCGATAACTTTATTACTATCACATATACATTTCTACAACAACTGGAATTGGATGACAATTTATAATATATTCGCTTGGAGAATCTGAACCAATAACAAATTAAGTGAAGAGGTTTTGGTCAGCTCCTAACGGTGAGGTTTTCAGCGCTGGCGAGTGATAATAGCTAGAACGGTGCAGTACCGGAATGAAAGATACAGGGGAAAAGGAATATCCCCAAGAAAACCCGTTGACTCCAAAAAAAATTACAAGAAAACCATGCCCTAATACCGTGCCAACTTTTTATGTCCTAACACTGGCTATTCACTTAGGGAACAACCAATTAACAACAGCTGAGGCATGAGCAGACATAGAACAGTGTGGTCTAGCCTGGATGTCACTGAACTCGTAAAATTTTCCTCACCAACTCTGTAGGATATAATCAATTCTGTGATATATTTGGGGACATCTCAGATATAGACTAAAAAAAAATGTAGGTTGAATTTGAGTGCAAAGTTATTATAGGTACCAAACGTGTTCCTGTAGGGAATATGAACGAATAACAAACTTGCATGAAAAGAAGAACATAATTCTGTGTCGTATGCAGTGGCGGCTCGTGGGTTGTTGCCAGGTAGGGCTGCAGTTGCCAAGAGCTGTACAGGGTTGTGCGCTGGTTGACTCTACAGCCACTGACACGCTGATGTGTAGGTGCCCCTTACTACTGAGTGGTCACAAAACATCTAGTAGCCGGCAAATATTTCATGGCGCGTTCATCAAGAGTGTAGAGTTCCGACTATCTGCAGCCCCACCTGCCAACAACCCTAGAGCCGCCACTGATCGTATGGTCTAAAGTAAAAAAAGTGGATGAGCGTGAGTCGCCATCTCCTGAGACAACTCTGCACGCCAAATATGACTGGGTTATTAAGTGATCCAAGTTAATGTCACTCTCCCCTAAAAACGTGTACAGAACAAATTATGTTTCTCGAGCAAACATGGACATTGAACAGAAAAAAAATTCTAGCGGGTTACTTTTCAGACACGAATTATTTCAAGTTTTAACTGCTGCAACGAACGAGCCTTATGACACAGACTAGCAACACATACGTGAAATGACGTGGCGGCTCATTTGATACAGGCGAACTTAGCCGCTTACTGGCTGCCGGAGGTTGTTGATACCATCTCTGTTTGGCTCCTGCATGTTACAGCAGGTTTCCTATTGGCCTGGCTGCCTGCTAGTAAGGCAGCCACCTTATGATTTCTGGCTCTGGACGTTTCCACCATGTCGTTGGCCAGCGACGCCATTTTGCTGGCGTGTGTGACTGAGTTCGCCGTTCTTCTGTCTATTTCACTTCCGTATACCTAAATATTCTGTGCTTACGACTAGCATTGTGCTTGTATAATTGTGATCATTACTTAGACGTTGAAACAAATAACCATGTCGTTGGTTGTAGATGACAACTAACAAGAAAAATGTATAAGTTTACTTTATGTGCAACGTTATAAAAATTTACGTGGTTAGGGACCTGCAGTTTTCGCAAATAAATGTTCAAGCAATCTGTTTCAATGCATTGCACATGTGCCACTTTGCTTCGTGGTCAACGATTGCATGTTTTTAATTCACATTGTCTCGGTGTTTCTACCCGCTAGTCAAAGAAATGCTGTGATATCACAGTGACCTTGTTCGAATTGCCACAGTCAAATAAGTGACACCTCTACACGAAGATACGCTGCCAATAACACGAAGAACTCCTTCAGGTATTTACGTACGGCATTAAAAAAAAAGATTTCGCGAAATCTGCCGGCCGCTTGACATGGTGACAGTAGTGGTTAAACGAACCACTTTAGATATGACCTGAGTATCACTAACTTGATTGAGGATACAGAGTATGTTCATAGGTAGAGACCAGAAAAATTCAAGGGTTCACTGACCTGCAGGCTAGCTTCCAAGAATATATGTGTATTGAAGCAGACAACAGTAACACATTGGCTTCTCGCTGACGCAGTGATATGACCTCAGTCGGCCTGGATTTAGTTGCTTCGTAAGTATTGGTTCAGCGCAGTGTCAAATACGCCAAGGGCCAACTGTAAGTGTGACGTGTCATTACAGTGATTTGAATTGCAGCTTGTGCTCAAAAGAAAACGCGAATTTTCCAGGTCTCTATTCATAGGGCTTTGGAAATATTATATACAATAATTGTGCTCTAAGACGAAGCGCTGGACGAATCTCGTGGCTTGTCGGACAAAGAGCAGTAATAAAACTGGTAAAAAAATAGGAAGTAGCGATAGTAGGAGAAAGCATTAACTCTGCGGAAGCGGCCTTGGTCCGTGCCTCCTGTGGACGAGTTTCTAAACTGGAAACTCAGGTTAGATAGGGATGAGGCGAAACGTAGGAAAATTACCACCCGTCCGCCATTTTATGTGACCAGGGGCGCGAATATCCTTCATTGGCCTTGTTCCGTTGCTACGCCGATGCTAAGGTTAGTTCTACTACAGGTTAGGAAAGTGATCGTGTTTCTTATGGACGAGTTTGGCAAGGGAAAATGTTCGCCACTTGTTGCGGTGGTATCGGTAACGTGGAGAACTTCGGGTTTGAAACCGAACATTGCCGAAGAACAAAGTTTTCTTCAAAAGATCCAGCCAGAAGTTGATCCTCACTGGCAGCAGCGAAAACTTCCCCATAGCCATATATTAATAACGAGCTTTCTGACATATAGCGGAATTGACCTCTCCGTGTCCTGGAAAGAACAAAACGTTGGTGCTTGAATTGTCTCTAAATCACAGCACCATATTTAGAGTCTTTGATTTTAGATGAAATTAATTTTGCAACAACTTGTTTCAATGCCTTAAGTGCTCATTGTCAACTCTACTTCGTGGTTATTGGCTGCGTTTCTTAGTGCAGAGGCGTCACTCAGCTGACTGTGCCAATGAGAATAAGGTTACTGAAACATCACACATCTACAATTAGTCGGTAGAATCCCTAAAAGCTGAGAGAGTTGAAAACATTCTATCACTGGTCATGAAGCAGAGCTACAGATGTGCACGTAATTCATCGAAACAAGTTCGCTTAAAATTCTTTTCACAAACAATCATCTGCTCTATCTAACCATGCCGCGTCGTATAACTTATAGTTGTACCAGAATTTTTCGACTCGATTCGTTAGCATGCAGAGGAATTACAGAAGTCCAGTATAAAGTGGCCAGCATTTTTATTGGTCCAGTCAAACTGGAACAAATGAATAACGACACGAGAACGTCGGGCATGATATACAACACTGAACCTAGCAAACAGTCGCATATTTCCGGTGATAATTTATTACTCATAGGCGCAACTAAGAGGGGGGAGGAAACTAGGCCCCCCCCCCCAAATAAATAACAAACCTAAGTCTTAAAAATTACAATTAATTTAATATTGAACAATCAGTGATACTGTTACCAGCATAATATTCAATGTCTAGCAATGAAAACTGCTAAAATAGCACTATTTTGCACCTTGAAATCCGACATTTTCCAGGTGGAGGACCCCCGGACCCCTTGCTTGAAGATGTGCTGGGTGATCCTTTGCAATATTCGCTGGATAGCCATCCTTCCCCGTCTGAAATTCATAAATTCTGACTACGTTACTGATTACAGGTAGGGGTAGCTTGAGTATAACAGTATTCACAGAATTGTGCCCTACCCAAATGCCCATTCTAGTTGCGCCAATGTCATTACCTATACCAATGCCATTTAATGAAATGTCGCTCTGCTTTTCTATGTTACAAGGTGTGTCTGTGCACGCGTATGGGATACAGAACAACTCTTTCCAATAGAACGAACCTAGCCCATTGCGAGTGCGTGGTAGATATAAACGCTGAAAATATCAATTAATTTCTAAGCTTTTTTCTACGCCAATATGGATAAAGTACTAAATGGCAATCCTAGATAATGGTATTTGCCAACTTTATGAGTAAATATTTATCCAGAATTACTAATTCGTTACACGTAATCTCTTGCGCCGCAGTTAAATGCGCGATGTTCCGGCGTCAGAGATTATGTTTAAAACCTTGGCTGAAACTATCATCTAGGATTGCTATTGTTTAATTTCCGCAAATTGCCTTCAAGAAACTTACTGTTACAGATTAATGCTTTTAGCGTTGAATTATGTACCACGCCCTCTTAAGGCCCGGTAATTTTGCAACTTCATTTGAACATAAGTTCGTTATAGTGTGAGTTACATTCGTAATCGGTAGCTGTTCATTAAACTTGTACTTCAAGATTTTGACTCATTAAAAAAAAACCATAACGTACAACCCTGTTACACTTTTCAGACATGAAACTAGCTCACCGAATGAGCAGCCCATGGATAAACCTTGGACTGTGGAATCCAGCCGTCATGTTCAATCTGTGAAGTTTTCGTATCCTTATACTCGTCGCACAATAACATCTCCATTACTTAAATACAGTGTCACGTGCAAGTGGCCGAGGAAGATTTAATATGTATGCGACTGTATAAAGCAAGGTCCAGTGTACAAAACCGACAAGCTTTTTTCTTTGTGTGAAATTCATATATTTTCGCTGTAAGTTGTGAATGGTTACCATCTCAATCACTGTAAATATGGCCCGCAGCTGATTGGTCGTGATTACGAAAAAGCCTCTGGGTCAATAGAAGTACGGTTGGATCAAATATAAGTGATGTGTAACATATTACATATGTTAACATAACTATATGTATAAATATCTTGAAATTTTGAAAACTAATTTAAGAGGACGTTAGATTTCAAACAGCTGTACACGCTAATTATCTTAGCGATTGGTTCACAGTTAATGAAACTCTTCCTTGAGAACAGTAAATCAATAGCAGACCTGCATGAAAATACTCTCTGACTCACGCGCTACTATGTCAGATGTACAACACTGGCCACTCACTGGAGCAGCAACCAATGAACAAGTAGCAAGTAGCTGAAGACAGTCTGTACACAGGTGTACGGAGTCCAACCGGCAGGCCGTTGAAATTTACGAGTCTCTGCATATGTGAGTATATATATATATATATATATATATATATATATATATATATATATATATATATATATATATATATATACACATACACACATGTTCACGTAAGAGATATTCCTAGCCATAAATTTAGCACGACTACCAGCTTGAAGGCAAAATGAATATGGTAATCTGGTACCCCTATATCCCTTCGTCTCTTCACTCACAACTACTTCAATTACTGTATTCTTCTTTCTTCATATGAGGAAAATGCTTAAAGGACATGGTGTTATGTCTCTTTCAGGTATTGTACTTCAATCGAATAATATAAAATCTGTGGATTCTTTCGAGGACAAGCTAGAATGCAAACATCTTTACGTTTTTCGCATTTTTGCTGTTTGCGCATAGCTAATATGGAACCTTCTGGGGAACTATGAAGCAAAAGTAACATTAAGAGGGTCTATTATTGTGTACCAGTGTGTTAGCAAGCAGCCAATGAGAAACTAAATATTTCATATATCTGTGCAAGTCAGTAATGCATCATTCTGTGTCCGCAATTAAAAGTTCCTTAAGCTTTAACATCGTTTCTCCAAAAATAGTTTTCATTTAAACCGTTTCGATTTAAAATCGTTTGGCCTCTAACTAATATTTTCTTAAGTTGCTGGGACTACGATTATTTCGTCTAACTCCCATTTTTCAATAATCAATTTGCCAACAATAGTAATGCCTAAGTGTTGTTTTGTTCGAGGTTGTTCTACCTTAAGCAGTTCTGTCGACGTTTGTTTCCTACATTTATAGAAATCGACTGTATGCAAAACGATATGCGAACTCATAGTTTAACCTACAGTTAAGTAACGGACGAATTTTACTGCAAGTAAGTATGAAGTATAAATTATAATTATATACTGATAAACTGGAAAACGTGTATGGAACTATTTTAATGCAGCTAGTTAAAATAATACATATGGTCTAAGAAGTAATTTAATTATTATATCAACTATCACCCACGTGACGTGCTGATACAGCTGATACTTTATTCCCATCGTTTGCCCGAAATAAAAGTAAACTGTTTTAATTTTGTTAATAGCTTCTTGGAAGTGCTATTTGAGATTCGTTTTAAACGAACCACTGCACATTTATAATTTTATAACTTATAACCTTTTGTTTCCCGACTGTGAATACAATACTACTGCTGAGTTAACCTTTTACTTTGCAAGATGTGCAGCTGTAGATTTTCCTGCCGGGAAATGCGAAGGTCTGCAGTTTTGTCAGTATTCTCTGCAATGTATTTGCTGCTTGAATATGACATTTACTAGAATTTAATGCAGTGCTTTATCTGACTTTGTATTCAAAGCATCCGTCACTAAGTACGTTAAAGAAAAACGGCGATGCATGATAGTTTCTTTGAGGTTGTTATCGAGCTTATATTATCTGTGAACCTTCTAAAACAACAAGTATGTATTAGCTACTGCAGACCAAAATATAACATGGATACAGATCCGTACACGGATACTAGAAAAACGTGACAGAACAAATAACAGATAGGGAAAGAAACATTTCGCGAATTCAATAACCTGCATGTTAGACTAAACTATCCTATGCATACTCAATCCCCGACTGTTAATCAATTAGCTGATACTCACTGGAACATCAGACAGTGAACGAATATACTGGGCTCGAGTATGCATAGTACAAGTGAGTGAGTGCGATTTTGGTCACCGCTCAACATCTAGGTCTTTAGTGCTGGTGAGGGGTGACATGAGGTGAGTGTGGAGCAGCGTCGGAATGAAAGGGCGGGGGAAACGGGAGGTCCCCAAGACCGACCAGCGGCATCGTCCGGCACGATTCCCACATGCGAAAATCCAGGGACCGACCCCGCCGGGAATCGAAGCCGGATCGCCTTGGTGGGAGGCGAATGGTCTAACCATTCAGTCACCGCGGCTCCCATGCATGTTACAATGGAGTCTAGCCTGCAGGCCATTGAAATTGCAAAATTTTCCTGTCCCTTGTAACGGAGCAAAAACTCAGGTGTACTACGCTAATATACTTAAGTATTTTTCACAGTATTAACATCGGATGGATAACTGTTCTAACTTTTTACTGGTGTCATTCTTTGAGCAAAATAACGGAGAAAAAATTCTCTCTCGCTCTCTTTCTTTTTTTCTTTCTCTCTCTCTCTCTCTCTCTCTCTCTCTCTCTCTCTCGAACCACCGATGACAGAGAAAGTGGGCGTGATGACTGTAAGTTTAAAATACTAACCAACCCGTAGTATTGAGCACATTTGTTTGCGGTTTTTAAATGTTCAGAAAAATAACGCTTAATGTGCCTTGCATCCACAAACAAGCAGTCTGTATCAACTGACAAAATATTCAACTGTCCGGGGTGTCAAAACGTACATAACCTGACCTAACCAAACATAACCTGAACTAACCTAAGCGTGAACAATCGAACAGTTGATACACACGTCTTCTGCCTGAGAGATCATCTGACCTAAATAGTAGAGAAGTTGAACATCCGGACAGTTGATGCAAACGATATCCGTTGGATGTATCATCTGCTCTAAATTGTAAAGTAGATTAACATTCGTCTCGGGAGCTTGTTATCCTGAAAGATATTATGAGACATCCATACTTTAATTGGCTGAAAAACATACGGTCTGTCTTCATTATAAGAAATAGTTAAAGTTGTTGAAACGTTGGACTTGATTCATACCTGTTGGCTAAGAAGGAATGGAGTAAGGATCTTGAAAAAGTTTCGATCAGTTGAACATCCGGACAGTTGATTTACTCCCGTTTTTTTTATTTTGGAGTAGGTTTGCTGATTCCTAGTAACATTCGCTTGCAATGCCATGCGTTAACGAAAGTAGTTCTCACTGTAAGAATTGTTCATACTTAACATTGCTGCACTAAAAAAATACTTATTAGTCACCACAAGATATTTTGTCACAACGGACCTCACCAAAACTTTTTGTAGTGACCACAAAAAAAATTAGCTGTCCCCAATAAAGTTTTGAAGTGACTACAAAAAAAATTAGCAGCCCCTGCAAAATTATTTTGTGAGATCCATAATGACAAAACATTTTGTAGCCACCACAAAACTGTATTTTCTGTGTGACATGGGGAATGTTACATCGTACTATGTCTAACTTGTTACTCGTTTCTACAGTCGCAATGTTGAAAGGACAGCAAGAGAGATGAAACAGTACGGCTCGGTAGTTTTCGCGAAAATATTTTTGCAGTACTTTGTTTCAGTGCACACCTGCAGCTGGACTTTGTGGTCAGTGATTGGATGCCGTAACACCCAGCGTCTGGAGGTTAAACCCGCGAATCACAGACGTGTTGTGTCACAGTTAACCCCGTACTGATTGGCACAGTCGAATGAATAATGACTGTGCACAAAAACACTCTGCTAATAATCATGAAGTTGAGCTGCAGTTGTACACGCAAGACACTGAAACAAAGCGGGGCAAAAATATTTTCGGGAACACTACCGGGCCTTATGAATCTGTGATAAAATCACCCGTCTCCGGTCTGGGCGGAATCTTAGAGAAAATGCACAACCAAGGGAAAGTCCGATATACTACTGCATACGAAAACCGAGTGTTCAACACATGCATGATTTATTGAAATATATGAGTTAGACTTAAAATGGAATCTCAAGCAAATAAATACTATACTTCTCAGTATTCACAAACAATATTGAATTATTAAATATACGTACTTTACATCAATTATTTCATAATATAATCATAAATAACAAATATCGACAATTCCGAACAGTAAAAATTAACAATATACTTTCTATTCGGCGTTGAAAAGAGAACACGGTGACACCACACATGCATTCTGGGAAGTACACCGCAACTGAATCTTTAATGCCACATAATACATTTTAGACTATTATAGACAAATATTTGTAAAGCTCTCTCTAGTACAACTAATATTAACTGCATGAAGAGATAAACGAAATTCGCGTTACTGTTTGGTCACAGACTATGTAGACCCCACTGATATGAATACCCTCGAGAACAACATGTGGTTTAATTGCGCATCAGTCATTATGTGCTGTCATTTACATATTTGACAGTTTTTACGTGAGATTGTATACTCTTCCAAGGAACTATTAATTATTGCTAGAAACCCTCGATTTTCACAAGAAGAGTTTTGCAACAACTAGTTTCAGTGCCTTACGTGTACACCTGCATCTCTGCTTCAAGGTTATTGGCAGCGTGTTCTGTGCAGATACATTTTTCATTTGACATCACCAATCAGAACAAGGTTATTACGACACCACACGTCTGTGATTTGCTGGTAGAACCATAAGACATGTGAGAGTTATAACAACCAATCACTAAGCAAGAAGCAGAGCTGCAGATGTGTACGTAAGGCACTGAAAAAAACTGTTGTCAAATTCTTTTGGCGAAAATTAGGGGATCCTAATTATTACTTCAAAGTTTTCCCTGCTATAATCCACTACGTTGTAGGCTGGTGGAAGATGTCCAGCGAGCGAACAACACATTGCAGTCTAGTCCGTTGTTCAGAAAATAGAGCATTTTTTGCCGGTCTCTTTTTATACGAGTGGAGCAGTGGTACAATACTTGTTTTCCATTTTAAATAACTCTGCTTCGATTCCTGGACAGGACATCCAAATATTTTGGTATTCCAGGTATTCCCAAAATCATTGCAGGTTTCATAATGTAGGCTCTGACCGATTTCCTTCCCCTCCCGTCGTGTATTTCTTCCAAGGCCATGAAGCTGTTCGAGGACACACAAAACAATCATTAAAAAACACCACCGCAGCACTTGTAGCTCTGGTGGATATTTCAGGAAGTAAAGAAGTCCATCAGGAACAAACTTTCCTCGCCAGTCCTCAAACCTGTTCTTCTACGACCATGATCACGAGTGAAATGTTACTTTAGGTAACGTATAGTTAGTTCAAGGTTACTGGAGAACTTTTGAAAGCTGTAATATAACGGGTTGAAGCATGTGAATTGCACGTTATTCTAACAACAGGCTATACTGTAAGTTTTTGTTCGCCGTGACTAATCGCTAGAAACAGGATAAATTGACTTGTATGCTAACCTCCAAAAATATCTGTGCACTCAAGTAGATAGCAACTAATCGTTGGCTGCTCTCTGACAGTGGTACCAACCACATAATTGGGTCTGCATTAAGTCGCTTCTTTATTATTAGCTCAGCGCCCTCCAGAAGGTGTAAAACAAGTCAAGGATCAATTAGTAGAGGCATGAGTATTTTGCTCATTAATCTGGCTACAGTATAGACTTCTCAGACCTATACACACACGGGCCAAAGTCAAATATCCATTGGCTTCTAACCGTAACACGTGTTACCACCACGACTTGTTTCCTTATTTATCACTGGCTTGCAGTCGTCAAATATGTGTTGAAACAAGTGTCGTCTAATCACAGAAGGAGTAGTGAAGTATACATTATTGGCATTCAACCTGACCTAGAATCAATACGCGAAATAATCGGGCCTCTGTCAGTTGGGAAAGTTACACGAACTAGCAGTTGTTTGAATTTATTCTAGCTTCTACACAAAAGAATACGCGAATATTTCATATACCATTCACACTTGAATCAGTCAAATATGTAAATTTATCACATGAAGAATGGTGAGCAATGGAATCATGTATTGTGCACAAGTATGTACAGATCAGTGGAGTTTAGTCTATGGCCAAGCAATAACACGAATTTCGCATGTGTCTGGGACTTTTTCCTTCTTACTTTATGTATCTTGCTACATATGAGAACGTGACGTAGCCTATGTTGCGACCAGTTTATCCCCACGCAACTTGAAACCACGGAACTGTTAGGATCTTTTAATGTTAGTCTACCTAATGTATAATTAGTTCAAGGTTACTGGAAAACATTTGAAAGCCGTAATATTACGGGTAGAGTCAAGCAATTGTGGCGTTAATTTCTGCCAACAGCAGGCTAGACTCTAAAAGAATGACTTTCATTTCGTTCGACGTCTGCACTCTGCAATTTGCCAAAAGTGTTTTCTGGTCTGCCGCGGAGAACGCTTCTGGTCTACAATTAAGAAGTTCCACGGTAGTGGAACCAATATTTTGTGAAGAGGTCATTCGTAGTGGCACGGGTATTTCGCGTATTAATCTGGTAGCAGTCTAGACTTCTCAGTCCTATGCCCACACTAGCCAAAGTCGAATATCCATTGGCTCCTAACCGTACAAGTGGGTAGCCCCACGTGTTATTTTATTATTTACTACTGGCTTGCAATCTCCAAAGGTGTGTCAAAACAGCTGTCGTCTAATCACGGAAGTTACAGTGATATACAGGTTATTGGCGTTCAACCTGACCCACAATCAATACGTGAAATACTCGTGCCTCTAGTCATCCGTAAAAGGCATCACACAGAGACGTGTAGACTATGACATCAAAGATTGTGCTCTGGTATGTACAGAATAACAAAGCATAGCATGTCACCTAATACTAACACGAATCTTACAGGCGCCTATAGTAACTATTAGGGGCGCCTGATTTTCGCGAAAATAATTTTTGATTCACTTTATTTCAATGTCATATGCACATCTGCAGCTCTGCTTCATGGTTACTGGCAGCATGTCTTTGAGTAGAGGCGGCACTTATTTGACTGTGTCAACCAGAACAAGGTTACTGATACACCACACGTCTGTCATTAGCAGGTAGAACCACACAGAGGCTGAGAGTTAAAAACGTCCAATCATTGACCACGCAGCAGAGCTGCAGATGTGCACGTAAGGCATTGATCACAGTGATGCAAAAATCTTTTCGCGAAAATCCCTACGGGACAGGAATATTCCGCGGATTCAATGACCTGCATGTTAGAACGCACTATCCTTAGAGACACTGGAAAATTGCGGGAATAGTTGTCTGCTTACTAGGCTCCAACGTGATGTATATAACACTGAATGTTTTGTATCAACATTGACTATCGTTTATTTGTAGAAGAATTTTCTCTCTCCACAACAGGCCCTGTTAGAACTGCACAGCTTGGACACACAGCGTCTGTGATTTGTCCCAAAACTGTTCACACGTGTCACGGTTAATATAATACAGTTCATTGAAGATTATTTGTAACATTTTCGCGATTTTCCTGTGTCTCTAACTAGCCTGTGCATCCTGAAGCCCCGACCATTTGTCTATTAGCTGCTACAATGAACGAATGGACGGGGCTAGAGTATGCATAGTACAATGGATTCTAGCCTGCAGGTCATTGAATCAGCGAAATTTTCCGGCCCACAACTAATTAGTAACAAAATTCGCCCTCAAATGTGGCTAAAATAAAAAATTCTTAAGTTAGAGACAAATTGTGTTAATATTACACTCTAAACTTAACGTAAAGTCTTGGAATTGTTCTTATTTATTAAAGACAATTTAGCTGGAACAATCACGCCGATTTATCTACTTTGCAATAATGGACAGATAATTATTTGTAAAGTTTTAGTGGTTTTCTGAACGTCGGCTTCAAAAGTGTTCACTTCGCCACGAGTATCTTTCAAAGAGGCTGTGTACTACCACCTGTCCGAACCCGGTCTTTGGCTACCGAGAAATACCGCAGGTCAAGTATAAAACAACTACCGGATCTATAGACATATATTTTTTTTGCTTCTTGAACGCAACAACACGTTCAGCATTCTGCCTATATGTGGTTCAGGATATACTGAGAACTGCTAACAATTTTCTGTGAGCTATTGTGCCTCCATCTGTACTACTTTTAATACGAAAATTCAACTAAAAACTAGTCTAAATATTTCACAACTCTCATCCCTTGTAAGGTACTGAGAATTCGAATTTTGAAAAATCTTGAAACATTTTCCTGACCACTTACATATTCACCATCCTGAAGCAAAATTAAACGGAATATCTCGACGGGTTAGGTATATATCGAGGATTTATCTCACACATATTCAAGGTTTTTTTCACGTCCTAAGAGACTGAATTTCGAAAAACCCTTGAATCAGATTTTAGACCACTTAACTGGTGTCTCTTGGATGTGAAAAACAGGACAGTAACCAGCTGGATTCAAGTTATATCGACGATTAATAGAAAGCAATTTTCGTCACTTTTCACCTCTTTTCATCTTCTTAGGTGGCAAATTTCGAAAATTCGTGAAATTACTTTTCAGGTATTTGAGTAAGTATAATTCTTCAACACAAAACACTTCGATATGTAAACGATCAACGTGGTCCATGTATATAGATTGTGAATCGAAAACTCATTTTACCCTTTTTTACCACTTTGGGGTCAAGATTTCGGAAAATATTTTTTAATGGGATTTGGATATTTACATTAGCATTAATTTGAAGCAAAGAGCGATTCGATGTCTCGAATGGTTCGATAGATACGAAGGAATGATCGAAAACATATTGCATGAATTTTCACCCCCTAAATTATCAAATTTCGAAACGTCTTGAAGTCCTGTCTTAGTGATTTGTATACGAATCTAATTGAAGTAAAATTCACGATAGCCAATTTTGTTCCAGCTATATAGACGATTCATATACAACATATTTTCCTCCTTTATACTGCTTGGGGGAAATTTTCGAAAAATTCTTAAATAACTTTTAGGTTATTTATGTACACATCATTTTGAAGTGAAATCCAACTATTTATCTCGAAGGATACGATAAATATCGATAACGCATTGGAAACACATTTAAGGTCGTTTCACCTCCTTAAATGTTGAATTTAGAAGAATCCTAAAATTGGTTAGTATGCATTTTACGTACGTCCCGTCGAAGTAAAAGTTATGTTGATAGACCGTCGGGTTCGAGCGCTATCGACGTTTCTTCGAAAATACCCTTAACTCCTTTTCACCCCTTTAGAGGTTGAATTTCGAAAAATCTTCGGTTAGTGCTCGCCTACGGTCTGAGGGGAAACCACACAAAAATTTTCACGATTCTAGGTTCAGTGGTTTGGGCTGCAGTTTGATATGTCAGTCAGTGTTCCCTTTTATACATAGAGATAATAAATTTGAGTTGACAGCTGTCCTTCCCCCTAAACAAGGAAATGAAAAAATTTCAAACCTATCTAGTTTCCGGTTTTATTAATGTCAACATCAGTTTAATTAAATTATGGAAATCTACTCCAATTTATAAGGGGAATTTCGTCTCGATACGGAATGGTTTTCTTTATATTTTAAACTGTTTATATTAACGTATTATCTATTTTTTTTTTAATATTTTTGCGTAGTCAATTATTGTTCATATAACACATAAGCTAGTCAAAATAAGTTATTTTTCTGAAAACATTTTGTTAATCAAGGTATGTTATTACTTGTTCTGCAATAGTTATATACTAATCCTGTTTTCAATAAACGCAATAAGCGGAACAATGCGAATAGTAAAATTTACTACTGATAATCTGGGGATTAAAACATTTGAATGACAAGATAAGAAATCTTTAGGGACCTGCAAAATTCGCGTTACTGTTTGGCAACAGACTAGACTTATGTATTCACGGTTACAGTATGAGATGGCACTGACTGTATCCTCTATGCGATGTCAGCTACGTGTGTGACCACTTTACTGCAAGTTGGTCACTCAAACATGCAGCTTTTAATAATTGGACAGATGCGTTTTACCCGGCAGACCACAAAATTGTTTACCTAAGGAGAAAGTTGGACGAGTATATAACCATTTGGAGTCTTGCCTGGTGGCTAGAAGCGACGCGAATTTTGCATGTCTCTAGTAATCTTCCATTACCATAGCCGTCTTTAGTAGAAGGCCGCGGCCTTAGATCTGGCAACCCGGCCAGGAAGGGTTGTATTAACACTTATTTTAACTCTCCAAAGGCAATGGCTGTGCCTGATTCGTTATTGTGCCCTACATATCGGCGAATCAGGGGAAGCCACAGCAGTTGGTGAGACAAAAGAAGTGATAAAATGACCCTTCCTGGCAGGGTTGCCAGATCTAAGGCCGCAGCCTTCTACTAAAGACGGTTATGCCATTACCCACCAAACATCAACTACGGTATTAAAATAATTTTACCAGTATACTCACACCAAAAATCGTTAAACTGTACTGCCATTAGTCATAATTTGAAATAAAATAAATTATCTCCATAAACAGTAGTTTTTAAAAAAAATATTTTCTATTATTTATTGAGATATCTTTACCGCTATTATAGTGTTTAGTCATCAACCCGAATTATTCAGTAATTTAATAAATTGCTTTATGTTGGTTCAGTAAAGATAGTAAAATGTTTAAATGATATTGTTGTATGCGATAATTTCGTTACACATTAAATAACTTTTTCATAAAATAATTTAACATTAAACAGCGTTTAGTTTTTGTAAAAATTAAATAATACATTATCAATTTTATACAGTTTAACACAGAATATAAACTGAAAATAAATCAAGGTATAGGCAAAAACTAAAGCCAGTAACTATGAAAGATTGCCATCTATAAAGAGTTTCCCGTGAGACATGAAGTAAACTTTCAATGTGCAGTTGACGTCATTAGCAAGCTTCAGTTTTCAGACAGAAACCCTACACAGCGTTCGATCAAAATAAATGTTATGTTGGTTGGATTTGCAACCCTTTCTTTAAATGACATTCCAATTTAAAATTAATTGCAATCCGGATGATACATGTTCGTTATAACAACCAAACCGTTATGAATAGTAGCCTACAGTACAAAAAAAATCTTCTTGTAATATGAGGATGACTCTTGCCAACACACGTTCAGCCTGTGTTCAGTTTCCTGTAACGGATGTAATGTTTAACGCAAATACAACTATTTTCCATTTTTCCATTCACGAATCAATGGTATTTACTAAACAGTATGGGATTTGGCGCGAAAGAGTCAATTCACTGTCAGCATGGAAGCCGGTTCATTTGTCTGATGTTAGATGAAAGCATTTGAAAGGCTACAAATTTACTTGATTTCAGTTTTGCACACCATGTGTAGAATAAAGCTTAACATTTTAGTAAATTTAAATTTTGAAACTTTTTCCTTTTCGTAGTTGTGGCAACTTGTCAAATGGTTCGTGGGAAATTTTAACTTTACAAATAACAGAATAATACACACAGTGCTAAAAAGAAACAATGTTGTCTTTTTAAAAGTCTCAGGTGTCGCATTTACTATAAGTTTTTGATCTGCGGGTAGGAGCCGGAAAATTTCGTGGATTCCGTGACCTGCATGCTACAATCCATTATCATATGCATACTCTGGCCCCGTGTATTCGTTCGTTGTCCGCTGTACCACTGAGTAGCAGCTAGTGGACGAATGGTTGGGGCTTGAGTATGTACAGGACAATGCATTCTAACTTGCAGGTGTTTGAAACCGCCAAATTTTTCGGCCCCTATCTGCAGACGTTTTAAAAGTAACAAATTTTTTCAGCAAAAATAAATAAGTTCTTAGCAGTACGAGGTCAATTTGTACATAAATGAGCATTTTCGCTGATAAAATTTAATTAAGTTTATAAGTTTCTTTTTTCTTGGAATACAAATTACTATAGGATTTCACGCTAAAGTCAGTACTTATGAATCAGTGTTCCAGTTATTTTTATTTTGGTTAGAAGAGAATTCGAAAAACTGCTCTACGGGCTAGAGTGATGCATGATCAAAGAACGTTACCCGTCCAGGTCTTCCACTAATTTTAAACTCTAATTTTCTTCGCAGACTGCGAACGTGAATTATACTGTGGTAATTTTCATAAGTTCGAAAAAATTTTCGAAGAGTTTTTAAAAAGGTTTACACATACAAAATACACACTTGTCTTTAATATTACGTCATGACATCCGTCTAAAGACTAGAGCAAGGCATGATTGCACTGGATAGGTAACCCTTAACGCTCAGCGCTTCTAAATGAGAGCTGATATCGAAAAACTGTTGTTGCACAGTTTTGTTAGAAATGATTTTTACGATGTAGTCTAATTTTTTTTCTATAAATATTAAACACATTTGGATAGTTAGTTCATTAATGGGAATATCCTTAATTGCATAATTAGTCTAAGCCACTGTATATTTTCGTGTTGAAAATAAGTTACCATAGTATACACGGTTTTTAGCAAAACTGCGCAACAGTTTTTCGATATCTGCTTTCATTTAGGATTAAATAATAATCGTCGTGAAAAAAGTAGAAATTATAGATTATGGCCTTAAGTAATGTTTCCTGATCGCCGTTTAGTAATAACAAGATCTACACACTGTGAACCAATGGTAATAATACATTTCACCTTCAGTAGTTAATGGAGTTGCATATACATGTTTACCATTGCATTTTTTTGCTATTAAATGACACAATTCTTAGTAGGAGGTCCTAATGAACAAACCAGTTGAGTAATTTTTTGACAAAGACTGATGTATGAAGCTATGTGCGTTTATTCACAACCTAGTCAGACTGGCCTCTAAATATTATATTGTTCAGTTTTGTTTAAGATTAATCAGTACTTTTGTCACAACTACTCCAGAATAATGCTGTGCAATTCGAAACTCGACAGAACATAGACGATTCGTTACCACACCTTACAAAGCTGTTAGTTTTCTTTAACAGTAATGCATATCGTATTGGAATATGTCCAAGAATCTAAACCCAGTCATTTTGTGGTTGTCACAAAGTTTTTTTTTCAGCGTAACAAAGAAAACACTATATTTTCGACATAAAGCTTTTCTTAAAAAATGTACAACTAACTTTAATTTTAAGATTGTTACCTACCGTAACTAATTTAATGGGAACACGAATTTTTGTTACTTGTACTACAGGCATAGAACTACTTGAAACAAACATTTTCTTTGCGTCAAAGCTTTTTTTAAGTTGTGCACATGTAAAAAAAATGTATGTTGTGACAAAGAAAATACATCCACCCTCACCTCTCTACAGGGATAAGTCTCTGATTCCCTTTCCACACATATATTAATTTCTAGGAAAATTAATTATTCTTCTGCCATTTTTAACAGATTAGGCGAAATGTTAATCAATGATTTTTGCTGAAAACATATGTAAGTTTACTAGCCTAAAGTGCAGAGGGTATTATATATATATATATATATATATATATATATATATATATATGTGTGTGTGTGTGTGAGGGATATTTAGTTATTAATTATTTTCACTTGTGATGCACTAATACGACGTAAATAATTAAGTTGTACATTCATACAGTTTGATATTATTATTTTATATATTTATTTAACTATGTTAAAATATGTTATACGTTAAGTTTGTGGTTCCTGGAAAGGAAACCAAACTAATATCATCAGTGCGAATTTGAAATGTGTGAATATGGGATTCATTATATTACTGAATACTGAAGTTCATTTGTGAGAAGTGCAACGTTTTTAAAATATAATTATAATATTTAGGATATTGTGGGTTATGTATTAAATTATTTTACTGCGGTACTTACCATATAAAATTTATCCGAGAAATTTTTGTCTTTATTTACTGATTTGAAAATTACTCTTTAAAAAGTCAGAAAAAAATAGTTATGGAGTGAGAGTTAGAAATTTCCCTTTTGAATGTATGAACTTACTTAATTAGGATAACCGAAAAAAAAATTTAAAAAACATAATGAAACACGTGGTGGCCATCTTGTTTGACGTTCATGTTTCGAGTACAGAGCATTGATATAAAACTTTAACCAAAGGCGAAGTAATTAATTTATTCTTTTGGCAGACAAATATTTTGCTGCATTCGGTCTTATAAAAATTTAATATAGTTTGTTTTCAAGAAATTATATAGTGAAACAACAGCGTAAATGACATTTATTTCAATGACACGCCTCCTTTGCCAACGTTGTCTGGCTACTTTGTTCTGACGGACTTTTGTTGCAACTCGAGTTTAATTGAATGTAAATAGAATCCTTGCAGCATTAAAGTATTTTACCAAGGGAACTTCATTTTAAAATTGGCACACTCTTATCAATTATGTTATCATACAAGAAAACTCGTTTTAGTGTGTCTGAAATATAAATCGAAAAGCAGATATACCTGTTTCTTTTTTAGGTAAAACAAATCGTGTATGATACGCATAGACGTGTACACAAACCATTTAAAATTCAATTTTTAACGAATTTAAAGAATCATTATATTTCAGCAACGTCCCCTTACATGAATTAAACATGCACTGTAAAATAACTCATGCTTTAGTAAAGTATTTATTTGGAAAGAAGTTCAAGGTTAATTTTTGTAAACATATACAAAGAAACAAAGAAAAGATTTTGCAGTAAAAAGCGTAAACCTAATGTTGCAACTGAACCTGCGCGTACGATACAATTTAGTACCATTATAGTAAGTGTTAAATACACAAATGTGCCGTGAACACACCCTATGTCACTTGTAAACAACATTACAGTACAAGTTCAGTAACTTAATGTTCAATATTATGATTTGTACAGTTATAAATTATTTTCAGCGTAGACCTATCCACGAAATATTCACACGGGTTAGTTTTAGAACTGAGTAAGTACAGTGAAACCCTCTTAAGATGATCCCCATTTAAGAAATGCCCTGCTTAATAAGTGTAATTATTTTGCACCTTGTCTAAAACACAAGTGCAATTTAATCTTTTAATAAGTTTTCCTGGTTAATAAGCATTACTTCTTTCTATCACACTACAAACTGGGAGTGTTACCGCACAGCAGAGTAACTGATTACGAGGCGATGATATATATGGCTAAACTCTTAAACTCATGTAAATATGTAGTACAACCAAGTGCGGATTCAGCTCTAGGTTTTGAGGGGGGGGGGGACCTTCCTAAAAAGTAGTTATACCCACACCCCGAGTCAAAGAAGTGACGAGGGTCCAGGGGCTCTCCTCCGAGAGAATTTAGTTTTTAAGGTGCAAAATTGTGCTATTTAAGGCATTTCCTGAACAAACTAGTTTAATACAACACTTTACAAATGTGTAATAATTTAAAGATAAACTATACGTGAAAGGTCAAAGGAGAACCTCGGATCCTCCTCTGAGTAGGACGGTACAGTAGTGAGGAGAGGGTACGTCGGGTATTGTTATATCAGGACTCCTTTATATTTCTGGCGGAGTTACGTTCCATTGCATTAACTGGGTTTGTCTCAAGTTCCGCTTCGTGACGAAGCCGAAGTAGACAGAATGCGTACCAACACTTTGTACGTGCAACCCAAGGCCGTCTGCAGACTGACGCTAGACTAACTGCAAGACGTAACCGTCTGGGGCCCGTCTAGCCTTTCCAAGGTCATCGCGCGATTAGCATCCTATCGCCTAGGCGAATATTGTCATTTCCCCAAGCGAGGCCCCTTTCCATTTAACTACGTTTCGACTTACTATACCTAGGATTCCTTCTAATTCGCCAGAAGTATTACAATACTATAAACACAGCAATTATTTTACAATATAAGGTTTGGCAAGTTTATGTTAAATTAGAATTGACTTTGTATCTGTCTTTCAACTGCGTTAGTTAGCATGACTTCGTTAAGTGTAAACTGACTTAATTTCGATGTTGGTGCTCTTAGACCAAGAGTTTTACTTGTTTTAGTCAGTCACATGGCAAGACAATGTTTTCTGCATGTACAGTTTTTTTTTAGAATAAAAGATTTCCACTGATATAACATCAAATATGTACAATATTAAAGCGCCCTCAGAACTACAAAAATTTACTGAGAACGTGAAACAGAGTGTAACTATGTATACTGTATGTCTTTGGCCAGTTATAGAAATTCGTGCCATATTAAAAAAAAATTATGACGTATGAGAAGGAGTTCCGCTAGAAAATATATAATATATTAAGATCTACCCATTCGCATGTCATTAAGGTACAACGTTGCACGGTAACCTCTTGCACATGAGTCTAACCTACGGCAGTAATATTTATTGGGACCACACACGCACAGTGTTATTTTAAGTGTTAAGTATTTTGCGCTTATGTCCGTCTCTGGACAGAAACGTTAAAATCGAGCCATCTTAAGAAATTGTGGACCGTAATTTAACGTCAACAAAATGTTAGTTGCACGCAATAAGTTTCTTTAAAAAACAGTACAGTAGGGGTGAAAAAAATCATCCAAGAGAGTTATAGTTGTCAATGTGGGAAAAAAATCCTTCTTTAAATTACCTCCTGCTCGGAATGCAATGTCAAACACAAAGAAATGCAGTACAGTGGTAAAATGTTTACAAATAAAATTGGCGTGGATATTTTCTAGGATTTCTATTTACTGGTCTATGTTCACTATGTTTCAAAATACAAAAATAAATAAATAAACATATGAAAATAAGAGAGGGGATATCATAAAATATGTTTAGCATTTCTTTATCTTCCACATCATATTGTCGTGGAACACACTTCGCCAACACAAATACCCACGACGGGAGGTAATGAAGGGTGGATGACGGCAGTTAATAAGGGCTTACCTCGCGTGTCGGCACGTATGTTGGTGTTGGTGGTGCACCCTTATAGGCAGGTCGCCGCTGGACGCAGAACCAGAGAGAAGGTCTCCACCTTGGGCTGGAAGGCCTGTTCGAGTCGGCGGCCGAAAACTCTCTCCGTCGTAAAAAAAACACTGGCCCACGTCGCCCGTGCAACATGCAACCGCGTCGCCCGGACGCCCGCCCTCCAATTGAAGTTTTTAAAAAGCAGTTGCTCTTTTGTTCTCGTCCCGCTGCAACTAGCGACGCACGGAATATTTTTTTCTTTCCTCTTAAAAAAAAGAGAGGGACAGAAGTTGCCGAGCGACTATATATTTTTTTTCCTTTTCGCGCGGTGTCGCGAATTCAGAGGAACCACGAACCAGCGTAATGCCTCTCCTTACTTGTCTTCCCCCCACCCTTCAGTTTCCCATCCCCACCACAGGACTGGCCTAGGTTCGGTCTGTCTGCTGCACTCCCGAAACTGGAAGTACACACGCGTCCCGACCAACATTGCGCACTCGCCTGCCGAATTTTACCCCTTCTCTTCCCACCTTCTTTAATGTTGCTTTTATTTCTTTTCTTTTCTTTCGCGCGGCTCTCCGCGTCCGCTCGCTGACGCGACTGTACGTGCCGCTGCTTTGGCGTTCCAAAGATCTCTTCGCGGCCAGCGGACACCTCAAACAACCACGCAAAAAAAAAAAAAAATCCCCTTCCAGACAGAGTTTAGGCCGTATACGAAAAATAGCCTTCAAGTGCTATCTACGGTTTCGTGATCAGATTTACAAGATTACCAGAGGTTACCCATTTTTTGCAACAATTTAAAATGAACAGTAATGGCCGTTTACGAATAGTACCTTGAAAGAACCTTCGCAACCTCGCTTCTTTGAAAAGTGCACTATGAATGATACGACCGTATATTTATTCGTGTCCGAGGATTCAAGATGCACATTTCCACACATCCTCGTTCCCTTACGATAGTTGTTTGTTTGAATTCTGACGGTTCACATAATAATAAACTTAACCGAGAAGGACGCATTGCTGTAAAGACTGCGATATACAGGGATCCAAGGAATAATCTTACGAATTCGGAAACAGCCTATGTATTGAAACGTTTAGAGAATAGTTCAAGTCGTAAGGTCGATAACTGCACTCGAAACGTAAGTTTCAAGGTCATATTCCCACATTTAATTGAAAACGTCTTTAAATGAAAGTACAATTTTTTTAAACACATAGTGTATTAAGAGATATACAGTTTTAAATAAGTCCTCTCACTCCAAAAATAATTGTAGTGACGATTAACTAATTCCATACAATTTTTTGACATTTTATATGGCCATTTGATGTGGTCGTCATACCAAGTACGTCGATATAAACAGAAAAAAAAAGGTGCTTCTAGTGCAAGTGGCCAGCTGGTTCTCGTAACTAGGATAAAAAAAAAATAAATCTTGAGCGTAGAATGCTGAAGTTTCTCTTTTCAGTTGGACAACTCATTATTTAGTGTGTTGACAAAGTAGAATATAATAACGCAAATGATATTAGAACATACAATGACTTCAAATTAAAATTGTGCTAAATTCAGTGTTCTGACGTTGGTATTCGGGATAGGTGAATGGCAGCATACTTCGGGCGTCTTCGGCGAAAATAATGTTCTTGTTCATTAACATTGGCGTTAGGACTCTCTTATCGTATGGTCCCTGGTGGCCAGCATCTATTTTATTTATTTTAGTCTTAATTTTGCATGGCAAAATTAAGGCATGCGACTTTTCTTACATTTTACTATAATAAAAAAAAGCTAGCAAAACAAAGACACCCAGGAACAATAAACTAGACTTATACAATAAAAAGAAGAAATAAAATTATACATGACCAACTATTTTAACAAACCTTAAACCTACATTACATAATTATAATTACTATAAATTTTACCCCTAATTCTACACTTACTCTATGTTTACATGATAAATAACGGACTGTATAAATTAATAAAGTGTTAAATTTTTTTGCCAGCTTCATAGGTAATGTTTTAATACTATTGTAACCCTTCAATTTAGGGTTTATAATTTATAATTGAACACAAGAATTTTCATTTTGTTCTTGCATAGAAAGTAATAGTTTTCTTATTTGATTCTTTAATACTATTGTCGATGTTATATTCCTTAGGTCATCTGGCAACCCATTCCAGGCTTTTGATACGTAAACTGTTCCTTACAAAAATAAAATAAAAACACAGAAAATATCAAGTGGTGTGGTGATCCACCACTATTTCTTTTTGTAGTCAAACGGATTAAACACTGTATTTCAAAATATATATCTCTCACACCTCTCTAGTCAACAGCTGTGAGGCATGTTGGCAGCAGTTCGCTATTCTTTCCTTGCCGCCTCTGTGCCTTCCGCTTTAGTTCGCTGTATGTACCACAACTCATGTCTTCCAATATTTGTTTTATGCACTCCATTCTGGGTCTTCCTCTATAAATCTTGCCGTTTACTGTACCTTGATTATTTTCTTCAATAGCTCATCGTGTCGGAGTATATGGCCTACCAATTGTTGCTGATTTCTTTTTAGGTTTTTCGGGAAACTTCCTCCCTCACCTACTCTTCTGAGGACTTTCTTATTCGTGATCATTTCTCCCCAGTGGCCCAATTTTTTAAATTATCGAAATGATTTCTCTAGAGGAATGACGTCATTCCGGTACCGGAATAAAAAATAGCTATTTTTGAACACCTGATATAGCGGAATTACTTACCGGAATCTGGACCCAAAATATCGAAATAAATCCGCCTGCCGAGTAAGTGGCAGAATGTTAATTCCGATATGATCTTTGAAAGAACTGTGCAATGGGAGTGCATGACTGGATTCAGTTTCTTGGACGTTAATTCCGATATAGATATTGATCTTGTTTAGTGGTTCGCGATTGTTGAAACAAGAAAATGGTTGCTTCTTCGTTGTGGTTTCGTATTAAATCATTTATTCAAAGGCAAGTCTACAGTAATTTGTTGCGTCAAAAACAGTATGCAAAGTCGGATAGTTTGTAAAAGGAAAGGCCATTCATTAAAAATTATTTAAGAAAGGTTTTGCATAGTAAAATCTGCACGTGGAAGATGCTTGATACTTTAATGTTTTTGAGGATGATTTCTAGCATTGTTCTGTAAATACAAATAAAGAATTTAAGAATTCGTCGTTCTCTGAAGTCATGTGTTACGAAATTGGAAAAGCCAAGTTAGAATTGCACTCTTGTGATAAACTAAACGTTGGAGCGGAACTAATTGTAAAAACTACGATTTATTTTGCATACATTAAGTGTTGTGATTATATTTTGGCACAGTAAACAAATAATGTTATTTTACTAATGACTCAGTTCGGTTTTTAAATATAAGCAACGCATTCTATGTTTATTTTTTGTTCTAACCAAAATAAAATATTTAATATTCAAATAACACACCACCATATAATGTTCCAACCATTATATTTTTGGTGTTAATTACGCTACCCACTGACAGCAGCGACGTCACACAAAATGCAATGATGCCACATCGTGCTATCGGAATCTAATTCACTTCACTCGATAGCAACTACGGTCGTTTCAAAAATAGGTTTTTCAACATTCCGACACTAGCTATCGAGTCGAACATTCCTCTAGCGAAATCATTCCGATTCCGATTTCAAAAATTGGGCCCCTGCTATTTGCATAGTTATTACCAGGCTTCATATGCTAGATGGCTTTATGCCATCTCCTTCTATCTCCTCTTTGGCTCTGTGGTATTAGCTTGGTAAGGGGCAATTCCCACAGATTGTGGCGCTGGTATCGATATTTGATCAACTCTATGCTTACGCTTGTGGAGAAAACTTCGTTATTCAGCAATGTTCGGTTTGCATCCGAAGACTTCTTCGTAAACGCCAACATAAGGCTGACCCCTTACCAACTCCGACGCAAACAGTGTCGGAAATTGTCCCTTGCAAAACTTTCGGGAAATAGGTTATGTGACAAGGGACAGGAAAATTTACCGAATGCAATGATCTGTAGACAATTTTGTCCCATGCAAACTCGAGTTTCAACTATTTTCTCATTGGTTGCTTCTCCGTAATGATAAGCTAATTTTACCCTCCGTCTTGCCGTTTGCGTAAGACACTTGTTTCTTTGTCGGCATATTTAGCTCGGAGTCATTCACGACTTGCCTACGAAGTTAAAAGGCCTTTATTTACAGCAAAGAAAAAATTTAGTTTGCAGCAAAGAAATGTTACTGTAGTGCAAGGAATCTCTCGTCATTTCTCTTAATGAGTAACTTAATGTAAGCCTATTTTATAAATGGTTAATAAACTTTTACTTTCATTTTAAAAAGGAAAGGTTTGACAAAATTATTGACTCAAAATTTTTTACGTTTGTAAAAAAGGTACCCCAAAAAGTATTTATTTCATATTACCAATTTAATTCTTTAACGTCGTCCAGGGGACGGTAGAGGATTTTGCCAGGGGCGTCACGTGAAGTGACTATACACAACACGGAGTTGTCTGAGGAACCATTAGACTTGTATGGTCAGGAACACTCCACAGCCAGTAGCGTACATGAGGCAAGGTAGGAATTATCCTATAATATATACACCTTGGTCTCTGCAACAACACAACTGCTCAAAGCGTATAGTCGCTGCTAATACCGCACGCCTTGGAGCACAGCCACGCTACGCCACTGGCTTTTGCACCACTTGATTTCAATGTCTCACGTGCGTATCTGCAGTTCTGTTTCGTAGTTATTGACAGCGTGTCTTCGTGTAGATTTGTGACTTGTTGACAGTGTCAATCAGCTCAAGGTTACTGGGACACCACCACATGTGTGATTAGCGGGTCGAACCCCAAGTTGCTGAGAGTTTGAAATATCCAATCACTGACCATGAAGCAGAGCTGCGGGTGTGCTCGTTAGATGCTGAAAGAAAGAAACGCAAAAATGTTTTCGTAAAAATTTTCCAGTCCACAATTCGCCTATTTCTGTAGGAGAACTTAAACATGTAATTTTAAGAAACTAATCAAATGAAAAAAAAATGTGCTGCATGAAAATGCCATGTAAAGTAATGTCTACGTGTTGAACAGTTTTATGAATTGCTATTGTAATATCCGTTATTGTTTGCAAATCACTTTCTAATAATCCTATTTTCACACAAGCAAATCACAAGGGGCTATGTGATGACATGAGGCATTGAAAAGTTGACATTATTAAAGTTGCTGTCTATTTATTTGCTTCACGTCACTCACTCGACAAGCAAATAATAAATTAAGGTACACTTTAATTACAGTATTGTCCGTATGACCTTTGCATGGTGCATTAATCATTCCTTCACCCATCAGCTTCCCAGGTAAAAAATTAAATAGTTTTCTCTTGATATCTTTACGAATTTACAACACGTCAGGGATCACCTCCCATCGATCATAACAGAACGAAAATATTCTCATTATGTCCGGATTATGCTGGTACTACATGACTATATAAACTACCAACAAATTAAAAAAATTTGGTAAGTAACAAACAATTTAAAAAGAAACTAAAACAATGTTTAATGAACGAAACATTTTACTCAATTAATGATTATTTAAAGAAATGAAATAAATGGCAGGTAACATGTATTTAGTATATTATAATTAATTTGTAATTTGACTGCAAATATGTGTGTTTTGTTGTAGTGTTTTGTATTTCTTTTTAAATTGATTTGTAATTTGACTACAATTATGTGTGTTTTGCTGTAGTGTTTTATTCAGTCAATGTATATAGCAATGTATATATTTTATGAAAATATTTTGACAAATCCCTCTAGATATGTATTGAGGAGTATATGATGCTTGAAATAAATAAATAATATACAAAATTACTAACCGTGTTCTATTCCCAACGGGGTCGTAAAGCATCGAATCAGGTTGGTGCAAAATAATTTTTACCAAGATTCATGTAGTTGGGTTTCCTTGTTAACGAATGACGGCGTAAATGCCAGTTATTGCTGTTTTTACTTAAAAAATAACAAACAAATTTTAGAAACATACTTTGAAATAATAACTACTACCGTAAACCGGGGTTACTTTGACCATTTTCGGGGTTACTTTAACAATTTAACATATTAGTTTAGGTGTTTTCTGGTAAATAAACAGATAATCTGAGCCGATTATTTTAAATAATTCTTTTTATCCTTATAGCTAATGCTTGAAACTTTCGTCATTAAATAACATAAAAACCAACATTTTGAGTTGTCAAAGTTACCCCGCTAGGTCAAAGTAACCCCGGTTTACGGTACCTATTCAGAAATGGAAATCTTCCTAAATATTTTTCCTTATAAGAAAACACTCGAAAATGTTGGGCGGCAGGGAGATGCTAGTTTCACTACTACTGAGTCCCAGTGCATCCTTTTACGACTTACTTTGAAGCCAGTATTACTGCTGGCGTGCAGCTTGAATGTACACGTTTAGGCTACCCCCACTAGTTTAATAGTGATTACATATCGAAGAATATCTTCACTGATATGCCGCAAATATAAGATACTTTTTACCTAATTTATTTGGTAGCAATAAAACTTACACAGTTCAGATTTTTGCACCCGAAATATCACGAACTTTGTTAAGCTAAACTGAAGCAAAATCATTATTTGCTAACGAACGGTGAAGACTTTTGCAAAACGCCTAGCTAGGATTGTGCATGGTTTGACTGCTCTTAGTTAAGGATAATTCTACTAAAGGTTTGAAAAAAACGTGTTTTCTTATGGGATAGTTTGACACAGGGAAAATTTCTGCCGCTAGTTTCGCTGCTATCGCTAAGGGACCAGAAAAATACGAAACTTTAGTAAAATTTTATTTCAATAGTCTTGGAAATGGCAGAAGTCATTTAACATAACCTTAAAGTGAAAGTAAACAAATTTCGCGTTTTAAATCATCAACTTTATTTATCTTTAAACTCAAGTAAGCTCTGTGATTGGTCAGTTTGCACCCATTACCGACACCAGCGCTCAAGCGGCAGAAATTTTCCTTGTGAAAATTTTTTAATATCGATCTTACTGACTTGCAGTAGAATTAACCTTATCATAGTGTTGGATTATTTCGAAGCATTTCGTTAAATAAGTTTTGAGTTCTTTTGCACCAACGTAAAAAAAAAAAAAACCTATCATGACCTTAAACTGCTTGCAGGTACGGTAAGGGAACTTTTTTCAAACGTTGACCGTCGAACCAGCTCAGCGAGTGAACAACTGTGTCGTGAGACTGCGTCCTAGATATTGAAGCGTATAACCGGCTCGGTAGTGAAGGTCTAGGACGCTGGCAACACGTAGGAGTGGTATAGGTTGTGCACGGTAAAGTAGAGAGTTTTACCAAGTCTGTCTGTTGAGACTACCAAGCTGAGCGTTGAGCTTACATCGTACTCCTAATTTAACACTCAAGCAAATTTGATTGAACCTGCAATCGACTCTGTAAGTTATGTCTAAATACGATGGTCCATCGCGGAAAAACTTGACCGTTTGCTGGGTTTCAACGCACGTTCAACTGACCAGAAGATTACTGGCCTTCTCCTGTACGTGAAGTTGTTGCCCTATTTGACTGAGCCAATAGAAATCTCACTATTGTAATATTTGATGGCTGTTGTTGGTCTGCTACGTTGTGGCAGACGAACATCATCTAATCATATATTTGTTGCAATTAACTACAGCGTTTTCAAGGGTATGTTGGCACAAAATATTTTCGCGATGTATCATAATTAGATATGGTGAAATTTCTAGAATTCATTGACCTGCATGTTAGAATCAAATATCGCATGCATACTCAAGTCCCGACCATTTGTCCACTGGCTGATACTAGTGGAACAGCAGACATTGAACGAATAGACAGGACTTGCGCCTGCGTAGGATATTTGATTCTAACACGCAGGTCATCGAATTCGCGAAATGTCACCATCTCTAACCATAACATCTAGGTATGTCTAGAGACAGTGGAAAAGGCGAGAGTCTTTTTCTGCCAGCGTATTCTCCAAATCAGCGTAGCGTCGTGCACCTTCGCATGGGCGTACCCAGGGGGCAGGGGGTAGTTTTGGGTGTTCAAACCCCCCCCCCCAAATGTCAGTTTCCTTATATAGGTATTATATTTTACATTACAAAAGGTAGGAAATGCTACAAAAACAACCGAAAGTTAATAAAATGTGATAATATTACATTTAGAGGCGTCAAACACAGATGATATCGAAAAATTTATGCAAGATGAGAGTTCAAAATCCCCTCCGAAAAGTATTCCTAGGTACGCCCATGGGCCACCTTGCATGATTCGACGGTGGTTACGGTATATGTTTACAGGTGAATCGCAGACGTTAAGTCTTAGCGCACCAGAGTCAGCATTAGTATTTGCATACTGTAAAAAAACTTCCCAAACAGTTTTGGAAGTTTTTAACCCATACAACGTATGGCACACTTGCCACGCTTTTGGGTGTAAATATAGCAAATGATCAGAATTGTTACTTATAAGTATGGTAACAACAACATTTGAATCTTTCCAAAGAATTGTATGGGAACGCTATACGTTTGATGTACAGGAAACAATTTTCCTATATCCACTATTTTTAACAAGTCTATACATCGGTGTGGTAAATATACAAACAATATTTTAACAGAGCAGTCAGATAGGGACTCGCCAGTAGCGAAAGAAATTCGTCGGAGATGAATATAGTTAAATGAAGCCTAACAAACAATCAACTTTTCCCGTAATAAAAAACCATACCTAGTTATGTCCCTGGTATACTCTGTGGGATCAGGTAAGTACAGGGGAGGGGAGGGGGAGGTGCTGAGAGCCGGATATGTTCCGGAAAAAATGCACCATAAGTGCTAGTAAGAAGGTCGTCTTCCCTTACCTGATCATATGCAGTGGTCCTTAAACACATGGGAAACGTGAGAAGGAACGCAAGTCTGGCAAGCCGAGTAACAGGACTCGCCACGATGCTGTTTCCTAGAGATTGTATAGGTCTCGGGCTCGGTAATGTGGTCCTTGATGTCTTTAGAGATAGTAGTACATCGATAACATTTCTTGTGCCAACATACCCTTAAACACTCTGTAGTATCTTGCAACACATAATTGGGTGATATAGTTTTTACACAACGTAGCTGTCTACAGACCAATATTACAGTATCGAGATTCTTATTAGCTCAGTCAAATACAGCTAAACGTACAAGCGAGTGAGAGATTTTGGTCAGCGCTTAAAATCGAGGTCTTCAGCTGGTGAGTATGGAGCAGCACCGGAATGAAAGGACGGGCGAAACGGAAGGTCCTCGGTAAAAACCTGCCGACCATCGCGGCATCATCCGGCACGATTCCCACACACGAAAATCCGGGGACCTACCCCGCCGGGAATCTAACCCGGATCGCCTTGGTGAGAGGCGAATTGTTTAACCATTCGGCAAACGAAAGCAAATAATCTTATGGTAGGCTTAACGTACGTTTAAATTCAGCAAACAGCCCAGTTACCCCGCGATAAATCATCATATCTACCCATATTGGACACATATCCATTATTGGTTCAGATACATCCAGGGTGTGGCTAATAAGTCAAAGGCCAACTGCGAAAGTGACACAAACTTACAGTTGTTGGAATTCTAGTTTGTGCACACATGAGAATGCGAATTTTTCAGGTCTCTACAGTTGCAGTTAACTGTACAAGAATTTATTAGTAAATATACAGTAGCATTTTTAAGCGTACAAAAGTGTTTGTAAATATACACACATATTTGTAAATTTCCAACCATTTCCTTTAAAGTTTACAGTAATTTTTGTATACTTACGAAAATATTTTTTGTAAACTAATTTTCAAAGATTTTTTTTTTTTTTTGTGATAGTACAAACATATTTTCACCGTGCGTGTCTGTTCGGCTTCTGCATGTCACTGCAGGTTTCCTATTGGCCTGGTCGGCAGGGCAGCCGCCTTACGTTCATTGGCGATAGACGTTTCCGCCATGTTGCTGGATCGTACAGTATTGGATCCAGGTCGTTTTGTAAGGGGGCGAATATGGCTTACGCCGCAGCTTTCCTAATTTTGTTTTTCGAATTTTACAGTACGACAAGAAAAATATTGGGGGAAAAATAATTAATACTGCTGTAATATTAATATATTTATAGTATTTTAGAAATTGAATTTTTTTCTATCCAAAAAATCTGTTCTTAAAAATTATATCACAAATTTAAACTCGCCATTTCGACTTAATTTACAGGCGTTGACATTAACATAAACATTATAAGTACATACTACAAAATGACAGATTAGCTTCACGCTAAAAATAAAAGTTAATGTCGTTCTCACAGCCAAAAATTTATTGAATTTTCATTATGACTTTGCTCCTTCTGGGCGAATGTTATTTTTCTGTCGTAACCCCTTTGAAATGTTTCCCAGGGCACATGCCTCCTCCTGCCCGCCTTTAGATCCGGCACTGGACGCATGTAACTGATTTTGCTGTTCTACCGGCTATTTCACGTATGTATTCCCAAATATTTTGCGACTGTGATTTGCGCGTAGATACTATGATAGGGAACCTTTTTTTTTTCTCGGAAAGAAATTCGCCCCAGGCTGTTTCAGTGCCTTACATGCACATCTGCAATTCTTGTTCATGGTTATTGACAGCGTGTATGTGTGAAGAGCCGTATCTCTTTTGACTGAGCCAATTACAATAGCGTTCCTGCAACAACACACGTCTGTGATTTGCCGGTAGAATCGCAAGGCTCGCGACAGTGAATATATCCAATCACTGACCACGAAGCAGAACTGCAGATGTGCGCGTAAGGCACGGAAACAAAGTTAGGCAAAATTCTTTTCCCGAAAAACAAGGGTCCCTAACTATGATTAGGACCCGGTAGTTTTAGCGAAAAGATTTTTGCAGCACTTTGTTTCAGTGTCTTATGTGCGCACCTGCATCTCTGCTTTGTGGTCAGTGATAGGATGTCTTAACACCCAGTGTGTGGAGGTTAAACCCGCAAATCACAGACGTGTTGTGTCACAGTTATCCATGTACTAATTGGCACAGTCAAATGAATAATAACTCTGCACAAAAACACTCTGCCAATGTACACGAAGACACTGATACAAAGTGGGGCAAAATTATTTTCGCGAAAACTACCGGGCTCTAACTATGATATATCCGAAGTGATAGTCTAGATCGTCATTAACACTGTTCAAGTACCAAAATAATTTTCCTGAGTTTCAAGTTTTTTAATGGTTTGATGACTTCCCATGAACGGAAACTGATAAAATCACATTTGCTGAAAAAAAATTGTATAACTTTTTAACACAATTATAAATATTTTAACCATAAATATTGTGTCATGCGAATTTCAAGAAACTAGTTAGTCACAGTTAACAACCAAAGTTTTAGTATTTCTTGAAGTTACAGCATCTCTACAAAAAATTTAACTGAAGTTGGACAGTTATTTCCCCTTAAATCAGTAATCTTTAGTAAATATTTACCTAATTTTCTTGTACATTTTATAATAAAATTTAAATATTACTACAGGCCACTTCCTAATGAATTTATATGAACTTTACTATATGAATTTTCAACGTTCTGTCTAAGATGCAGGTGAAAATAGTACTATATGACAATTTTTAAATTTGAATTGCATGAAATAAAAAATTTAAATCATCATTTAACTGTCCTGTCTTTATATAATTTTTTTTTCCTTTTTACACTTCCCTAACGCTCATACTTGATGTAATGACACCAAAATATAAAACATGTCTATTCTGGCGATGTAGAAATTGTAGGTGGTACTATACAATGCACGTTTAATTTCAGTATTACGTCAAAAAATGAGAGGTAGAGATCTGAAAAATACGCGGCGTTGTCTTTTAGGCACTGGCTAGAATTTCAGCAACTATAGGTCTGTATCACGTTCATCATTGACAGTTGACGTACTCGACACACACTCATAGTATCTGAGTCAATAATAAAACTGTAGTGGATGCAGGTCCATTTTACTGTGTCCGCGAGCAGCTAATAAACAGCTGCTGTCTATGCGATTTCACATATATTCTTGGAGGCTAGCCTACAGCTCAGTTAATCGGCGAATTTTTCCGGTCTCTAATGAGGGGTTCACAACTGTATGACCATAGCCATCTTTAGTAGAAGGCCGCGGCCTTATATCTGGCAACCCTGGCAGGAAGGGTAATTTTAACACTTCTTTTAGCTCTCCAAAGGCAGTGGCTGTACCTGATTCGTTATTCTGCTCTACGTACTGGTGAATCAGCAGAAGCCACTGCCTTTGGCGAGACACAGAAGTGTTAAAATAACCCTTCCTGCCAGGGTTGTCTCGTAGAGGCAAGTTGTCAGCGAGACGGCTGCACGTGTTCACTGACTTGCGTCTGTAGAGGATACGGGCAGGCGTGAGGCACATCCTGTGTCGTCCTTACCAATTCCTCACTTTTAGGTTTCGAACGCGCAAAATGCGTTCACTCAGGCTGCCACCTTAAGAGTGATAATTACAGATGGTGGTTAATAGCGGGAAAACTTGACTGTTTGCTGGATATCAACACACGTTCAGCCTTTTATATTAATACTTGCTTTCTCTTGTATGTGGATATGTTGCCCTATTTGACTGAGCTAATAAGAATCCCGCTAACGTAAAATTTAGAGACCGGAAAAAATTCGCGGCTTCACTGACCAGCACGCTAGCCTGCGAATACACGTGCACTCTAAAAACAGTTCGTAAATTTGCCACACGTGCGTATAGAAGCGCTAAGAAAGTAGGCATGGTAGAATTGTTTCCCAGACATCGATGGTAGCATTCCCAAACTTTTTTTTATAAAACAGTCAAATGTATACAAAGTAACCAGACATGTATTGTAATATGAGTAAAAGTTTGCATATTTACAAGGCGGAAGTCTCATACTGCGTTTAGGTTAATTACTAGAGCCGCGATTTTATGGCGAAAAGATTTTTGCAACATTTGGTTTCGATGCGTCATGTGCACGCCTGCAGCTCTGCTATAGGCCTATCGTGTGTGGTTGGATGATTTTACTCTCACTGGCCTTGGAAAATTATAGACGTACAGACTCACAATAATCTTATTCTGATTGGTGCAGTCAAATGAGAAACGTGTCTGAACAAAGACACGCTGCCAATAACCTTGAAACAGAACTGCCGATGTGCACGTGAGTCACTGAAACAAAGTGGGGCAAAAATCTTTTCGCGACAAAATCGTGGCCCTATTAATTACTTCCTAAACATTTTAGGAAGTTTTTTTTTACAGTGTGTGTACCCAAGCATAAGACAGCTACATACTGGCTGCTGTCTGACAAGTTCATACAACACGGTCGGGCCTGCATTAAGTTGATTCTTAATTATTGGCTCATCGCCCTTTTATATCTGTCAAATAAGTCAACCAAGTTGTGAAACTGACAAGAATTTACAGCTGTTTGGATTCAAGCGTGTACCCAAAAGAATACGCGAATTTTTCAGGCCCCTAGTAATATTTTATGCCTGTTGTTGGTCTGCAGCCAGCTACGTTGTGTCAGACGTATATCAGCCAATCACATATGTTGCAAGAAAGTACACCGTGTTCATGGGTATGTTGGCACTAAACATTTACGTGATATACCATCAACTCTAGCGATAGTACGTCGCCATCTTGAATTGTCGTATTTTGTGTCATAACTTTTTACGGGAAAATGTATGGAACTTTAACCTATTTACATGTATAATTTACATATTGATATTAGATAAGAATTCATTAATAATTTTTGAAGTTATACGTTATTTTCCGGATCTGATTGCCGTTGTAAAATTCGTATTAACTTCTTAACCCTTAACTCTGTAACAACAGTAACAGCAAACAAAGTTTATGATGCATAAATTCTAGCAATATGTATTATGTTTTCATAAATTCAATAAATTTATCCAAAAGAAAATTTATGACACAAAGTCGACGACGTATTCTCAGTCGGAAAAAAAATTCTCTATGACGCAGAGGAAATAAGATGGCGTTGGTCACCTATGTTACCTAAAGATAAGATGTTGGTTAGGCCTAATTAAATGATGGCAAGGTTTACTAACATCAACAATAACAATACTGTAATAATTATCTTAACCATTCCTCAATAATAATAATTAACTATAAAGAGGTCTATCAATAATGAACTTTTTAACGGCTCTCATGTATAAGAAAGACGCCCACAGGAGTACTTAACCCACGTAAACTATACCTCATGCTACGCATTGTAAAATCAAGGGCAATTGCTTGACCTTGAATCGCATGATCCGGTCGCCTTTAACCCCAGAGGTCACCGGCGCCCGTCGGAAAAGTTATTACCTCTGCCCGCGTCGCTAGACCGCGAGATTTCGGTGTTTCTAATCACACGTGGGTACCCTTTGTAACTGCAGTCCGCCGCCTGAAAGACGAGAGTTGTTGCAGTCCACACAAGGAGAGCTGAAAAGTAATAATAATGACCTCGTTCAATTAAAGCTTTCTAAGGCCAGTATAAAGCAGATATTAGAGAAACATACAGCTGGAGCGTGACTGCGTGGCCATGAGATGAAAGGGGGAGCAGACCATCTGCCATATTAACACATGAAATAAGGTGCTGGATATCATAGCATCCAGTACAATTTGGAAGCGGGTTGTCCAACCATAACCTCATTTCTCGTAACACGTGTAGTAAGGTTAATTCTACTACAGGTTAGAAAGAAAACGTGTTTTCTTATGGGAGAGTTTGGCACGGGTGAAATTTATGTCGCTAGTTTCACTGCTATCGCTAAGGGACCAGAAAAATACGAAACTGTAATAAAAGTACATTTACATAGGCTTGGAAATGACATAATTTATTTAACTTAATTTCAAAGTCAAAATATACCAAATTCACGTTTTAATTTATCAACTTAACGAAACTTAAAATTCAGGAAAGCTGTTTGATTGGTCAGTTTGCATCCGTTACCGATACCAGCGCTCAAGCGGCTGAAACTTTCCCTGTGACAAACTTTTAACATTGATCTTTCTAACCTGTAGTAGAATTAACCTTACCTGCAGGAACAGCTGATTGCACACCGCCATATTGTTACACGAATAAACAGTCAGGCAGTTTAACAACGGGTACTTTCTGTTAACAAAATGGCTACGTGACCCATTTATGTGAACAAAACCTGTGATCAATTTTGGTGTTTTGCATTTTGTGTTTTGTAAACTACCGAAGGCTGCAAATTACCAATTACCAAAATTCAAAACCCCAAATCGTCACCATACTCCAATAAGCAGGAAAATAGTAATACATATAGCTTTTTAAGTATGTTAAACTTATTAAAACTGTTCGTAAACTTATTTCAAACACTTTCTTTAACATTCACGAGTTATGTCTACCATAATTTTCTGTTTTTTTTTTTTTTTTTTACCGAAATACTGTCATAATGCGCAACATCAAAACAAAAACATTCCCAAGCTTAGATAATGGGACACCAGGCAGTAGGGCAAACTGCCAATAACTGACTGTCGAGAAGTTCCCGTAGGAAGCTTACACAAAAACAAAACGCAGAACAACCCCAAATATCGTCCACATAGTGAGTTGAAACCACGGCCGTAGAAGAACAGGTCTGGACACTCGCCTGGAAACTTGATCCCCTTGTTGTTTGGCTGTAGTTCACCAAGTTACCGAGAATACTGTGTTTTATTGGCGCTTCAGTTAGGGCGGTCGGTCTCAAACTCCGCCCATTTCCTTTCCACTAAGATAAACAATTTATCAAACCGTATTTTTTATCAATTTACAAAATACTTCCTTCGCTCACAATTCAAGAAAATGCTCCTGCAATCTTTATTGACCTTATAAATTTAACAATGAAAAAAGTGGGCGGAGTTTGGGTTCTGCCGCCCTAACTGAAGCGCCAATAAAACACATTACTCTCGGAAACTTGGCGAACTACAGCCAAACAACAAGGGGGTCAAGGAAAATACATGGGCAGATAGGCGAGTGTCCAGACATGTTTTTCTACGACCGTGATTGAAACACAACCTCAAATTGGCATCTGTTCCGGTTGCTAACGCTCTACATTTTTCTCTCATCTCTGGAACAAAATGCGATAGTTGTGCAGTTCTTACACACTAAATTCGCATTTTGGAGTACTATGATCATTATCCATGAGATTGAATGGGTTTGTAGACAAAAGCAATTACATAAAGTTAATTTTTTGGCAATAAAATCTGTGTGTTAAGTGACGGTCAAACCAACGACAAAAATATAATTCCAGAGGAATTCAATCAATTGCAAAGACGAGAGACGATAATTAGCTTATCCCTACAAATATTCTTTTGTGCTATGACGACAAACGCATAAATGATTCAATTGCCCGCTTTGAGGTATCATGCGTGCATTTATTTTGAATCATATGAAAATGATTCAATTACCCGCTTTGAGGATTCGTGTGTGCACTTATTTGCGGATATTATGAATCACATAAAAATGATTCAACTGCCCGCTTTGAGGATTCGTAGGATATAAATAGTTAATACTATTCTCTATATATATATATATCCTATATATATATATATATATATATATATATATATATATATATATATGTGTGTGTGTGTGTATATATGTAAAATCAATAAGACATAGGTATGATAAAAATTTTAATGAAAATAAATTAAATGTGAACGTATCTGCTACAAAAAGTTATTTTTATATATACACTATTTACCTTGCCCTGTCGTCCATGTACTCGTAGCTCAGTGGGAGCCGACCCCCCGTAGCTATATGGTTGAGCGACCGACTCCGATACGAGGGGTTCTGGGTGTAAAATTTGTGATTGTTCAATTTGTCTCACAAAAATTGTCTCTCTACAATTGTCTCACGACATTTACTCGGGGTTGCCTAAATAAGTCACATTAATGGGGGGAGTGTTCGGTGCAGTGATGACGCGGAAGATACCGCCTCGCCACTGCACCAAACATCTTAATAAAAAATTAAAAAAAAAAAAAAAAGAAAAAAGTGGGCTAGGGCACTTGTCTTGGTAACACAAAGGTTGCAAGTTCGAAACCAACAACCGGCAAACTAAAATTTTTTAACTTGCTAAAAATAAAATAGTTAAGTCTATTCTCTCATATACAAACACAAGCAACTTCGACCTTACAGCAATAGCGATACTAAAGCACTCTAGCAGACAGCGATGTAGATGTTGGAACAAATATGGCTGCAAATTCCAGGAGCAAATATGGCGAATGTTGACTGCAGCGCTGCCTGGCAGTCAATAATGGAAACAAACTGCGACACTAGCGCTGCCTATAGTTGCTAGTGATGGAAACAAACATGACCTCCCCAGCAGACGATGACTCAGGGAAATTTCGGGGGAAAAAATTCCCTCCTGTAGGGAAAAATTCCCTCAAACAAGAGACTGCTGGAAACAAGATGGAGGACACAAGATGAGACATATGACTTAAGACCTAACATATGGCATAAGACATAACATAAGGCATAAGACATAATATATGGCATAACATAGGACATAACGTATTACACATGGCATAATGTGATATGATATGATATGACATGAGACATAATGTGACATGATATGACATAATGTGACATATGATATATGTGACATGACATGTGACAAAATGGCCGCCGTGAAAAACAAAATGGCCGCCGTGAAAAACAAACTGGCCGCAGTGACGTAATCCAAGATGGCGGACTCATTCACTGATCCGCAGCCTGCAGCCTGTGTTCTGGATGCCCCATTGTCATAAGTGGATTGCTGAATCACAAGGTACATAAGTAGAGGCCACGATTTTTGGTGAAAAGAATTCTGCAACAATTTGTTTCAATGCCTTACGTGTACATCTGCAGCTCTGATTCATGGTTATTGGCAGAATGTATTATTGCACAGACGTGACTCATTTGACTGTGGCAACGTAACTGCGACACCACACGTCTGTGATTTGCGGGTGGAACCCTAAGACGCTGAGAGTTAAAAACAGCCAATCACTGACCATGAAGTAGGCATTGAAACAAGTTGTTGCAGAATTCTTTTCACCAAAAATCGTGGGCTCTATAAATAAGAGTTTCTATCGACGATAAATGTTCAAAAGGTAGCTGCGAAGACTATACTGACGAATGAATAAAGTCAATATATAGGCCTATAATAGTTGCTGAAAATTAAAATGTCCAAATTGTCTCGTGCGTCGTCAAATTTGCCGGTCAAAACGACAAGGTCGGTTCACTCTTCAACAGACCTAATTAGAACTGTACAGTTTTAGTACAGAATGTGTGTGATTTGCGAGGAACTGTTCACACGTATCACGATTGTGATACTACAGTTTATTGGAGACTACGTTAAATATTTTAGCGATTTTTCCAGTGTTTTCCAATTATAGGTCAGCGGACGTGGGTATTTTTCCCGTTCGCTGTCGATACGTCGTCACGATTTCAAGTGGAGTCAGCTGCGATATGCAGATGTGGGAAACGTGCCGGATGATTCCGTTGATCGGAATGTTTTCTCGGAGATATCCCATTTCCTCCGGCCTTTTGTTCCGGCATTGCTCCATACTCGCGTTGTCACCCTCACCAGCGCTTAAAACCTAGATGTGAAGCGCCTATAAAAATCTCTTAACTGTATGCATCGTCAATGAATGGTGTGCTGTGCAGTTCTTTGCTAAGGTTGTTTCTTTTCCTTGTTCGTAGTCTCAAGCTAAGTTGTGTTTTTCCCTGTCATACTCCGTTTACATGTAGCTATGTTGATGTGGTTTTACACTACGGATGGACTAAAGCTGAAACTGGTTGATAATTTAATACAGACAATATTGGTGTAATTTTACACCAAATATGTGACGGAGTCTTGAATGTGGCAACACTGCATCGGAGGCCTACTGCAGGTCGCTCATTGGTAGCCCTAGTCAGTGTAGACGTGTACACGCCACTAAAGCTGCATCTAGACATGTTACAGAGACTAGGGTAGTCAAGAAGTAACAGGCAGCAGGCCCCCGTTGCAGCGTTGCCACATTCAAGACTCCGGCCTTCCACTAAAGACGGAAGTAGCCAGATCCCATTACAGAAGGCTATATTTACACTGACAATGGCAATGTGATTTTTCAAGGCGGATATGTGAAAAACCTAACGAGAAAGTTATAGATATTGTAAGTGCAACTTTACATTGCGTGTACGTTGTAATGAAAACACACAGAAACATTTTACAGCGTCAATTTTTCATTTGACGTCTGTATATAATTGCATATTGGCAAGCCAAATTTCCTCTTTTAATTTCAATGTTATTTAACTCAATGTCAGTGCATTTTTACTTCGAAGTTTAGTGTTAAAATTTATGGTCACGTGTTTGCGTAAAAACACCAACATTTGATGAGATTCGTGCTGTCACCAACATTTGTGAGGAAGTTGCGCAGTTTTTTTATAATATGCGCTACGTCATCAAGATGCGTTGATCGTAGAGGTTATGAGCGTCAACTGGCAATGTAGCGGCGAGAGATCTAACGTGTTGTGTCGTTTCTCGTGATATTTACGTTTAAGTTTATGCCGCGTCTTATAGTTAGTAGTTAGGTGCGGCCAAGGTGGTGAATTACACTGGAAGAAGTCGGGTAACTCTCCCAAATGAAAAACTAATTCTAATTATTATTTTTTTTTTTCGGAACGGATAATTCTAGCGAAACTTTGTAATTTGACTCCAAATATGCAATGAGTTATTTTTACATCACACAAACACTTTATATGATGTTCGTGAAAAACATAATGTATACAACAAACAAGGAAATTAAAGTAAATGTGTTTTTTAACCTCAATAAACATAGTTAAATTTTCAAATGTAACCGTATACACAAAATTTAAAAAAATAAAAAATCGTAGCCGGTTATATATACTCACAATTTTTGTGACAGGGACGGAAATAAAGTAAGAAACGTAAAATAAACATACAATGGCTTTTTTTAAATACAGACAATGCTAATTTTATCAAACGGAGCTTTATGGAACTTCACTCGCTGTTTCATACAAGCAGTCAGTTTTGCTCCTATCTTTTCTAAATATGCATGAAAATAATGATTATGGTAAAATTTAAATAAAAATGAAAAAAAAAAAAAACAATACCAATACGTATGTTTAGAGACTATGGTATATCGCGAAAATGTTTTGTGCCAACATATCCTCGAAAACACTGCAGTTTCTTGCAACATATATTATTGGGCGATATCCGTCTAACACAACGTAGCTGTCTGCAGGCCCATAACAGGCACCAAATATTACAATAAAGGGATTCTTATTGGCTCAGTCAAATAGGGTAACAACTCCAAGTATAGGCGGAAGCCAGTAATCTTTGGTTAGCTGAACGTAAGCTGAAATACAGCAGTTAAGTTTTCCGGCAATAAACCATCATCTCTATGTATGTGTAGAGACGGGAAACATTCGCGGATTCACTGACGCGTAGGCTAGCCTCTAAGAATATATGTTCACTCAAACAAACAACAGCTGTTCATTAGCTGCTCGCTGACACTGTGAAATGGGCCTGCATTTTGTTCCATTTTTATATTTTTTTATTCTGCGACTTACACAAGGTGTCAAATAAGTTAAAGCCCAATTGCGAAAGTGACACGAAATCACATTTGGTGAAATTGTAGCTTGTACCTAAAAGAAAACGCGAATTTTTCATATCTTGTCTTGTTAGTGCCATATAATTTTGGTCATGTCTAGTTATATTTTGATATTAGTGCCGTAAATCTAGTCTTGTATTATTTGTTCCGTATATTTTGGTCATATCTAGAAATATTTTGTCAGACCTAGTCATGTCTTTTGTTTTGTGTTATGTTTTAGGATATGTTTGTACTGAAAGATATTAAGATTTTGCTCCTGTGAAAAAAATGAATTTTTTATATGAATTTAATTAAATTGGTGTGAACCTATATGGATAAATGGTACAGTCTGAGTCATAAAGATTAGGGATGTTAAGGAGTATCCAGGAATCTGATTTCTTCGTGACCTAAGGTGGTAGTCTAATAAATGAAAAATAAAAGTAGTATATGATAGTTTTCTATTGGAGCAAAGAGATTTTCTTCTGATGGACTCCTGTCTGTTTTATTCCGGCGGAGTTCTACTGGAGTGGAAGAGATCAAGAGGATGGAGGGAACTGTTGCCTGATCACCGACAGTTCTTCGATGCCCCAAGACGAGCTCTCTACCTGTGACTGCTGGTGACCCATCTGGAGTTCGCTCTGCTTCCCAAGAGGTTGGCTGGCTGCATGCTGCTACTGTCCAGGCCTTCGAGGACCATCGAGTAGATGTACCATCTACTTTCCGGAGGAGGAGTTTCTGTTCTTCTGGGCGCTTTTGGTAGTTGAATGCCCCTTGAAGGATTGGTTGATGCTTCAGAAGATCATACTAGCTCTTCTTGTGACTGGCCACCATGAGAAGATTTCTATTACTGAGAACATCGTGAGCGTGTTTTTACCAAACTTGTCTTTAAGGAGGAGAGGATGAGACGATCCCGTCTTTGTTTTGAACTTTGCTTGCGTACTCGACCTTGGTTAAATGGACGTGATATTTCGCTTGCCTTAGTTGAAGACGTCGACGAACTTTCTTGCGCTGTTGCTGTTCCACGCACGTAGGAGTGAATATAAACTGTGATCCTTCAACTATGGCTAAGCTGCTCAAATTGCCTAAAATTGCGTTTGGCAATTTAACCGGAGTTTCACGCCGATCGGCACGACTGTCTGCTGCCACGGTGCTCGTTCAAGTAAGAAGAAGGAAGCCAGCGGTGTTCCTATCTACGTCAGCTGTGACGTCAGTTACATCGTGATTGGGTGTTAGAAGTTGTATGGGCTGTCTCTCGCCAAGAACTTTCCAATTTTATATTTTTATGCGGTTGGCAAGACATTTTTTGTAGATAGCGCCACCGTAGTATAGAGGGCGTTTGGTGCGCTCAAATGACGTAATGTAAAGTATTATTGGGCGGGAAAATTTAGGGGTAGGATCTAGTAGATTTTCTACCATAAATAAGCGTCCCTGTGGTCCGACTGAGACACTCGGATTCCTGGGACGTCAGATGCTACTCTCTGTACAAGTTAAGTTGATGTTCGTATTTAAAATTATTGGAATGTATTGTATGACTGTTCCATGTACGGTAACGGTGTTTTTTAACTCTTTGAAATGGTCTTAGATAGTGAAAATATGTTTCTAGAAGTAAAAAGTATCGTTGTAGTATTCATTGTACCTGTAATTATTGGAAATTTTCGGCTGCTTTCACTTGGTTAACCAACGTTTTTGTATGTAGCTATATTTTTCTTAATGTATTCACATTGTTATCTGTTTGGCAACGGTGTTAAGATTACTTTCTTCTGTATTAAATTGATTGTAAGTATTTGTTGTAATAAATTCTGTGTTATTGAATTTAAAGCAGGACTTTTCATAGATAATGATTATTGTGAGCAAGGCTGCCCTCAAATTAGTTCCTTTCTTCTTTCCCTCTGTAATGCATTAAGTTATTTTCTGTTTAGGCCTTTTCCTAAGGTGCCTGTCGTCATCTAGCATGGGAACGGTGGTGACAGACTTTCGCTCGCCACCCTTGGTGGTGTCCTGACTGAAATGATGTTTTCAGGTGTTTCCTCAGGCACCACCAGGGGGCGTTGCAGTGTCATACAATCATTCTGTTAAAACATAGGTAGCAGTAAGAAGAACCTATGATGTTTGACGTCACGTATTTTGCACCACATCCACATCCACAGCTCTAGTTCATGGTCAATGTACTGTCGTTCTAACAGAAAATCACAGACGTGTGGTGCATCAGTAACCTCATTCTCACTAGCACAGTCAACAAACAGAGTGACGTCTACGCACAAAAACACGCTGCCAATAACCACGGAGCAGAGCTGCAGATGTGCACGTAAGACCCTGAAACACGTTGATGCACATTTCTTTGGGATGGGTTTTCTCCGTGCTCTTCTCGCTAGACAATGTTTCGCCGTTGGAAGGTGATTTGGTGGCGCATTATAGTGCTCTACGTGGGAGTTTAGTGGTCACAACTTCATGTTATCTGCGGACCGTTGCGTTGGCAGTTCGTGAGCTTTTCTCCACAGCGGTGAGGGCCGGGCGCCTGTATGGCCTTACTGCTAAGAGGCATCGTTAAGGGCGTTCAAGGCGGAACACCATTTTTCCCATAATGGCATTTCAAAGTAAACATTGGCATGTTTTTCGCTTTTATAAAACGCAAAAACCAATTAACATAATGAAATGGAAAAAAAAAATCACAGTGAAACTACATGTCACGGGCATATATAAAAACACATTGCAAAATATGTTTGTACTGCTAATTTTTTTGCTACTTTTACCATAAAAAAAAATTAAATGTATTTGTAATGAGTTTCTATGTACGTCAAGTAGTCGTTCGTGACATGTAACTGCAACGTGAATTTTTTCATTTAATTACGTTTATTGGTTTTGCGACTTATAAAAACTACAAAAAAAAAGCGAATTTTTTATTTGAAATGCCATTCTGTGAAAACTGGCTGAGCTAATTTTTTGTAACAGGAAAATGCTCTACAAAGTAATCGTCTACAAAATGAACACTATTTCAAATAAAAAAAATACTTGTTAGTTATAAGAAAGGAACCTCTCTTATATTTCTCTAAATTAGTATATTTGCGTATCTTATAAATGACTTAAGAACTTATAGAATTTATTGGTTTGTGGACATACGTCATTGATCATGTTTTGCTGATCAAACCTGTGTTGATTGACAAAGTACAAAAACGAACAAGAAAAAACAAATATAACACACAAATATAAAAGTAAGCAATCCCACAGGAATTCTATCAGTTTTTTTAAATAATTGATATATTAGACAGCAAAGAATTCTAGAGATATAATTCAGTCGAATATAGACACAACACCCAGACACAAAATACAGACTCAAACTTTTACTTTCATTTTAAAAAGGAAATGTTTGTCAAAATTCTGACTCAAAATATTTTACCTGTGTAAAAAAGTACGCCCAAAACTATAAATTTAGGGTTTCTGAATTTATTCTTCAAAATGTTTGTTACTATGGCAATTATATTTCTTTTAGCAAATAAAAGAAGTGTTTAAACGCAATGGTAGTTCTTTAAAAATTACATCTGACTTTACCATGAAAGTTACTTTTTTTTATTTACGCCATTTCCATTCGTTTATTTGGAAGTTGGTAGCCTCAGTGGGGAAGATCTGGGGCTTAGGCGATAATGAACTTAAATAGTTCGTCATTGCCTTCCACAGTGATAGGAATGAATGGATAAATTCAACACTCAGACCTGAACCCTGGTGAGGTACCGTTAAATGTTCCACCTCCCCGGCAGGGATCGAATCCAGCACATTTGGACAAACGTCAAGGAAGTCTAACCGCTGAGCTAAGCAGTTGGTCCTAAATAATAATGCTAAATAAATTTAGTGCGAAAATTATATTTATGTCACAGTTATTATATTTTTAAACAAACATTTAATTTGCGACCAATATAAATTACAATAGTTAATTGTAAATAATATGTTCTTTATCGCAACACGAATTCAGCTTTGATAATGCAAAATTAAATTATAATGTTCGTTTGTATGATGTACAATTTATACTAGAATTTAATCAGGACATATTCGAGCTGCGGTGTAAGAGATAAAATGAAAGAAGGAAAGCCTATGTGCAAGATGGCATGAAAAGGATTTGGCCTGAAAAAAAAAAACTACGAACAATAGAGCAGACACAGTGGTTGTCTATACGCAGAGACGCTTATTTACTGCGGGAATATTTTACGGTTTGCTAGGCTTTATTATAGCATGACCATATATAACAATCTCCTCTCTATATTGTCTTGTACCCATTTGACTTGGCCAATGATACCTCAAAGGCACTGCATCATCACAGAATATTTATGAGTACAGAAATGAAATACCCGGTAGGATAGCGAACTCACTAACAAAATGGAAACACGGAACACGTACCGCCAATCAGCATAAGGCGGCTGTCTTGCTAGCCAGAAGCCAGGCCAATAGGAAACTTACTGTAACATGCAGGAACCAAACAGACACGGAGCTGGTATCAACAGCCTCGAGCAGCCAATAAGCAGGGAAGTTCGCCCTCATCAAACGAGCCGCCATGTCGTTTCACGTTTGAATTACTATTTAATCTATGTCACTACATCTTCCAATCTAGAAGTGATAGCTCACTACACTGTTATGCAAAATACAGTAGCACGAAAGACTCTTGTAGTTTCACACTGCCTCTACTCATATGTGGGGGCCACAATTTTTTTTTTCGCGAAAAAATTTGAGCACATGATAAAGTTCTATACAATATCCACATACTGGCAGATTTAATTTAACCACTGGCTACGCATCATTATGCAAAGATATTCCTTAGGGACTCTTTGATTTATGCGGAAAGAGTATTGCACCAGATAGTTAAATGCCACATGTGCACGCTACAGATCTGCTTCATGGCTACTGGTAGCGTGTCTTTGAGCAGTAATGTATTTCATTTGACTGTATGCCAGTCAGAAAACTGTTACTGCTACACCGCGAGTCTGTGATTTGCGAGCAGAACTCCAGGATACGTGAAAGGTAAACAGTAAAACATCCCATCCTTCACCGTAAAGCACAGATTTTGTTGTATTAAAGCGTCCCTAAATTTCTACTTTTCTGTATCAATTACAATAACGTTAGTGCATTAGTGAACTGGGTTGATTTGCGAACAGGCCCCTGAATGCGTGGTAGTTCAAATAATTCTGTCACGTAAACGGATCTGAGGGTCGTATATCTGAAATTCAACTCGCAGCAGAATTTGAGACCTACAAATGTAGCGCTTTCCTCCATTAGCAGACTGGTCTAATTTACCGTGGTATCATCTACGTAAGGTATTAGGGGATAGTTTGAGTGACCTACCTGAAGGACTTCTTCAATTAATGTTATAAGCTCAACTGTAAAATTCCCACTATTCTGTAATGTGGGCTCACGAAGATACGAAGTCTTGGAGACAACATCACCAAGTGTGTTCGGGTGATTATAGGCTAGTGAATTCACGCCTGTCGTCAAACAATAACCCGAAATTTGTACGTCTATATCTACTGTGAGCTCTGAACGATTCATTCAATAGGTTCGTATTATAAACAGAACAGTTTCTGCACATACGCCATTGCGGCTGAATGTTGCCGTATTGCATAAAAACCATCAATTAAAAAAAATATATATATGTAAAAAACAAGGGACGAAAAGCGAGTAAGCTGTTGTCAACAAACATTTATCATACAGATAGGAACATAGTCATATCTCAGAAGAAGACACAAGGACAAATTCAGATTCAAAACAACGCGAAATTTAATTCCCAAGTGGAATAGATAGTCGGCTGGAGAAAGACGACACAAAAGACAGGCGAAAAAATAAAAACCAACAAAAAAATTAGGATGTGTGAAAAATGCACCAAATGAATGAACGACGACAACACAAATAACGAGAGACACGAATGGGCGCGAACACAGGCAAGACGCAAGACAGACAAAAACAGGCGAAAACAAATAGTAATCTTCTCAAGACGACAACAGATGCGACGTTTCGGGAATTGGTATCTGTTCTCGTCTTCAGGCACATGTACAGACTGAGCAACTCCAGCAGGCTGTCTTATTTTATTGTTGGTTTTTCTGCAATACGGCAACATTCACCGGCAATGACTTATGTCCAAAAAAAACTGTTCTGTTTATCTTTAGCTATTGTTAGAACTAATGGTTTTTCGTTAAAATAATTTTGCACCAACTTGTCTCAGTGCCTTACGTGAATATCTGCAGCTCTGCTTCATTGTCAGTAATATGCAGAGGCACGATTATTTCACGAGTATTTCGCGTATTAATCTGGCAACAGCCTAGACTTCTCAGTCCTATAAACGCACTGGTCAAAATCGAGTATACATTGGCTTCTAAACGTACAAGTGAGTAGCGTGTGTTAGTCCCACGAATTATTTTATTATTTACTACTGGCTTGCAATCTCCGAAAGTGTGTCAAAACAGCTGTCGTCTAATCACAGAAGTTACAGTTATGTACAGGTTCATGGCGTCCAACCTGACGTTGAATAAATACGAGAAATACTCCTCCCTCTAGCAATATGATATTTTCTTATTTGTCAGTGTCTTGGGATTCTATTATTAGAGGCCGGAAAATTTCGCGAATTCAATGACCTGCATGTTAGAATGCACTCTCTTATACATACTCAAGCCTCGACCATTTGTCTGTTAGCTACTACTCAGTGGAACAACAGACAACGAACGAATATACGGGGCTTGAGTATGTATAGGACAATGGATTCTAGCGTGCAGGTCACTGAATCCGCGAAATTTTCCGGCCTATATTTATTAGATAATCACAAACGTATGGTGTCGCAGTAATCTGATTATCATTGGCAGAGTGTACAGGGCCACAGTACCAATAACCACGAAGTAAAGCTGAAACAAGTGGGCGCTAAATTATTTTCACCAAAGACTAGTGCCTCTAGCTATTGCGTCCAGAGTAGTACTAAAATGTTAGTTCGGGGACAGTGGGTTATGTCGTCGAATGGTTGTGCGGCGTGGTTCCCAGCACTAGTATTGTAGCGGGCTTCGTGTTCCTGGCGCTCCGCTGATCGTATCCCCTCCACCGCCGCCGCCGAAAACTGCGAGTCCCAAGGCCACGGTGATATTCGCAAGTCTCCCCTTCCCCTCCGCGACCAGCCAAATTCCCCTCCTCGTGCTGATTGCATGCGACTAGGTTGGCGCGGAGAAGGGGAATTATGGCAAGGTGCCGGCGTGCGAGGGGAAGTGCGATCAGGAGAAGGAGCAGATCAGGGGAAGGAGCAGGCCACTGTAGGGAGAATCACTATGCGAGGCGGAATGAAGCATGTTCGGGTAGTGTGTTAGTAGGCGAGCGTACAGCTCTCCTCAGCAAAGCTGCGGCAGCAAGCGGGCCATGCGCTTGTCTATACATCGCAGCCGTTTCGATGGTTTCGATATCTGCGACTTGAGTCAACACTATCTGTGGTTGTAGGAAAGGGTCAAGAAAACCCCATCCCTCCATTATTATGTAAAGAAATTTAGACGTTTTTAAATACATAGAACCTAGACATGAGGCAAAAGTATTTCTGAACCGTTTGGTTTCAGTGCTTTACGCAGAAATCTGCAGCTCAGATTCCTGGTCACTGATTAGATGTTTTAACTCTCATGTGACTTGAAGTTCTACTTGCAAATAACAACTGTGGAGTAGTCAAATGAGACACGTGTCTCAATAAAGACAAGCTGCCAATAACCATGAAGCAAAGCTGCCAGTGTGCATGTAAGACACTGAAATAAAATTGTGTAAAATACTTTCGTGACAATCTTGTGGCCCTATAAATAATTTTAAAAATGCTCAAAACGTTTTTCAAGCGATTCAAGATATGTGGCTTTGCTGTATATTAAAACAAAAATTTAATGTATTGAGATAAGTGAACAATGACAAAAAAAATTCTACTCACTTGACTTCCTGCAAGAATTTTTCTACTCGCTTGACTTCTTGCAAGAATTTTTTGTCAAGGTCCACCTACCTAGTTACATAGCATTGCAATCGTATATTAAAATACAAGGATTTCAAAGATCACAAGGATTTCCATTAAAAGAAAACTAAATCCCAAAGTTTTTCTGTGTATGCTAATGAAATCACCGATCATAGGCAAGTATGCATATCCTAACTAAGTATTATGTGTCACAGAAGAGCATCGTTAATTATTTGCGACACGGATATTTCACGGGTTCTAGGACCTCTTGTGAGAGATTTGCGAGAGATATTATGGTCAGCGCTTAAAACCAAGGTCTTCAGCAATGGTGAGGCGTGACATTAGGTGAGTACGGAGAAGTGCCGGAATGAAAGGGCGGGGGAAACAACAGATCCCCGAGAAAACCTGCAGACCAACGGCATCGTCTGACACAAATCCCATATGCGAAAACACGGTGACCTGCCGCGCGGGGACTCGAACCGGATCACCTTGGTGGGATGCGAGTGGTCTGACCACTCGGCCACCGCGGACCCAAGGACCTCTTATAGGGATTCAATTATTATTAGTACACACTACCCGTACTAAGCAACTCGTTAACAGACACAACTCCAGTGAATAGCCAAATGTACGTCTGACAAGGTAGCATGGGATTAGTGAGCGTCTTCAAGCGTGTCTCTCAGTGGTGAAGAGTGGACGTGTTCCAAAGCAAGCAGTATGAGATTCGACTGTACACTTCGAACAGGTGACAGTTGTGTTGCTGAGACCTACGTGTATTACTGAGATCTAGTTCCTCGCCTCTTACATACTACTGGCTGAGGAGTGTACCTGCCTCTACCAGTCAAATGGTTACACAGGCAACTGAGAGTTCTGTACAATCACTGCTAATCACCGCTTGCCCTAGAACACTTCACGCTTCTCCACTGGTGTATATTATTGGTTCCGAGTGGTAGAGGACGATTTTAATATAGCGCGATAGAGTTTGAAGTCTAACTTCTCTTCGAATAAATTTACAAGATTTAGTAACAATCAAATGAAAATCTTCTCCTAACAAAAAAATCTCTGCCAATAAATAAGAATCTGAGAAATTTTGCGTTTTCTTTTCGGCATAAGTAACGTTAATTATAATTTCGTGTACCTTCGCAATTGGTCCTTGACGTATTTGACACATTCCTGAGGTCACTGATAAAAAAATAACGAAACAACTGAATGCAATCCTAATCACGCGGTATCTAGGCGAGGAGCCAATGAGCAGCTGTGCATGAGTACACAGGAATTCTTGGAGTCAGTGAACCAGAGAATTGATCCGGCCTCTAACCATAACCAATGACAAGCTGCGGTTGGTCACGTGTAAGAAGGGACTGGTTCTAACATTATTTATGTTATTTACGACTGTGCGAGTATAAAAGCGCCACATACAAATCTCGCGTTATTGTTTGATGACACATTTGACTTTACTGATCTGTACATGCTCGAGCACAGTCTGTGATTTCATTGTGCATTCTACGCGTAGTCATTTACGTATTTGACCGCTTTAAGCGCTATTGATAGGAACCCCTAATTTTCCCGGAGAGAATTTTGCTCCACTTTGTTTCAGTGTCTTACGTGCACACCTGTAGCTCAACATCATGATTAGAGATGATGGTATATCGCGAAAATGTTTTGTGCCAACATAGCCTTGAAAACACGGACACAACGTAGCTGTCTGCAGACCAATACCAGGCATAAAATATTACAATATCGGGATTCTTATTGGCTCAGTCAAATAGGGCAACAGCTCCACGTACAAGCTAAAGCCAGTAATATTCTGGTAAGCTGGACGTGTATTGAAATCCATCAAACAGTCAACTTTTCCCGCGATAAACCATCATCTCTAATCATGATTATTGACAGAGTGTTTTTATGCAGAGTTATTATTCATTTGACTGTGCCAATCAGTATTTGGATAACTGTGACACAATACGTCTGTGATTTGCGGGTTTAACCTCTAGACGTTGTATGTTAAAGCATCCAATAACTGACTACACAGCAGAGATGTAGGTGCGCACGTGAGGCACTGAAACAAAGTGCTGCAAAAATATTTTCGCGAAAACTACCGGGCCCTAGCTATTGATCACCCTACAGAGGAACTTTAGTTACAGGATCGTAGTGGACACTCAACGACATGGTAGGCCAGAGGAAGACGTCGAGCAAGCGAACATCATTTTGCAGTCTAGTCTGTTGTCGTAAAATAACGCGAAATTTACAGTCTCTTGTCATTCGTGTATGAAGTATTAAACTGTACAGTATTAGAGGACAATAAAGGCAATAAGCAACACGAAGCAACAGTAGTTTTCGAGAAAACCCTGAAAAACTTGCGGCTCTAGCCAGCGGTATGGCGTGGGCGTGTTGCAATGTAAGCTGTGCTACGCGACATCTGTACAAATTCGGGAGTTGCTTATTAGAAGCAGCATTACACACGTGCCTCGACTCTACAGATTATGTTGGAGTTTATGTAAATTTCAATTTAATTTAAATTCCAGAGTGATAATAACTTACTACGAATTCATTTTAAGGGCGCGTTCTACCACAATTTTTAACATCATTATTTTATTTTTTATTCGTAACAGATATTTTTTCTTATTTTAGACACAAAATGTGACTAAATTTGGCTCTTGTGAGATTTTTTATCTCTCATAGTTTTTGCGTAATGGCTTGTTTAAGTCATATTTTGCATGTTTCCGTTTTAACGACTACACTAAAACCAATTGATATACCAAACTCAAAAAAATCACAGTAGATAAAGACATTGCAGGCTACAATGACATGCTCATAAAATTAAATAATAAATTGTATTTGTATTTAAAAAAAAATATTGAATTTTTTAAAGGTAAATTTTTTTCAGCATTTTTTTAAATTCAAATAATTTTTATTCTTTAATTTTATGAGCATGTTATTGTAGCCTGCAATGTCTTTATCCACTGTGATTTTTTTGAGTTTGGTTTATCAGTTGGTTTTAGTGTAGTCGTTAAAACGGAAACATGCAAAATATTACTTTAACAAGCCATTACGCGAAAACTATGAGAGATAAAAAAGTTTCATAAGAGTCAAATTTAGTCACATTTTGTGTCTAAAATAAAAAAAAATATCTGGTACAAAAAAAAATTTAAAAAAATGGTGAAGAAAGTTGCGGTATAGAATAATAAGTTTAGGTTTAAAAAGTCAGCCGAATATTAGGTATTGTCAACGAACAAATACATAAAATTCCGGAAAGTAATAAAGTTGAATCCGGAAAGACGACACGAAAAAATTGAGTGAAAAATGTCAACAAAAATATAGTCCGGAATGAAACATAGTCGCTGTATCAAGAAAAAACTACACAAAAATAAAATAAGAGCGATGAAATAAAGCAAGATAAGGTGTTCCAAACATGGCTACAAAAATAGACGAAAGGTAGCAGGCTTTTTTCGACGACACATATATTTGTACCAAGACATTACCTGCTTGACTGGACGAATAAACACGCTGTTACCCCAATACTGAATGACTGAGATTTAAGGTCAAGCACGTGAATGTACACCGTAGTTCGAATCGTTCAGTCACTGGAATCAGGTTCTCATAACTGTAATAGGGAACACACATCGTTGACCAAAGATTACTATAGTTCCCCTTCTCCGTCTGCCAACTTATGCAGCGAAAAAAAATTAAATTGAAATAACAACGAAATTAAACTATGCCTCTATAGTAACGAATGTCATTAACACATTATTTAATTTGAAAAGTTAAACGTAATAATGACAACATTGTATTATGAACATCAAAATACTGAAACGTTTCTCTACACAATTCATTATACATTTTCTGACTTCGGTATTTGTGAGGGGGGAAAAGGGAATCGTAACCTTCTTCGAACATATTCGGTAAAAATAAGGTTATCGTTGTTTTACACGGGACTTAAACACTATTATTACATGCTCGCTGACTAGAACGTGTCCAAACCCCTTAGTTGTGTAATACAACCTGCCATGAAATTCGTTCGCGAAAAACATGATGAATATCTTGCCATGATCCATCATTTCTACTGCTGTTAAAATAATAATTTTTTAAATCCTAAACATCAGCAGATATCGAAAAACTGTTCCACATTTTTTTTAAAAACGGTTTACACTATTTACACTAATTTTTGCAAGACAAAATACATATTGGATTCAGCTAATTATGCAATTAAGGCAATTCTCAATAATAAACTAGTGAGCCAAACCTATGTAGAGCTTTTAGACTAGAAAAAATTGACTAATTAGTAAAAACTATTTTTAACAAAACTGTGTAATAGTTTTTCGATATCTGTTCACGTTTAGGAATAATAATAAAAATAATAATCGTGAAAGCGGTGCATAAATAAAGGCGCCTTAAGGCGGTTATAGGCGGTTCGGGATAAAGTGAGCAATTAAAAAAAAATCCAGTTAAACTTATAATTTCACCGGAATTTGTATCTTTCCGTGCGTAATGGCTAACGACGGGACATGTCTATCCTTTCTGGGCACGTCACTTAATGTTTGCGAGTGTAAGATAAATTGTGCAGTGTGCATGAATCGATACAGTTAAATATAAAGAACTTTATTAATTATATATAATTAAGTTTTGTCGATTCCGGTTGATTTTGTTTCTATATTATTGTATTTAAATGGAAAAACACATGGGAATATATTGCGTCATTTTGCTGCCAACCATACAATCAGTAAGGCAACTATAGTTCATGATGAATATATGCAGGCACGGCTAGGGATAATTTTCGAAGGTTAATTTTTGAGTGCTCACTTAATCGTGAATACCTTATATAATTATAAACCTGCAAATTTCGCGTCAATACCTTACAGCGGACTGAACACTCAAGTTGCTGTGTGCTCATCTGACTTCTGCTGTTATCTGGCTGCATGTGCAGCCTGCATTATGGGTCTTTTGTACCAATGCTTATTAGAACCATGATCTTGTGGTTAAAAGAGATTTGCATCATTTAGTTTCCATGTCTTACGTGCACATCTGCAGCTTTGCTTCATGGTCAATGATTAGAGATGATTGTAGACCGCGAAAATGTTTTGTGCCAACATATCCTTGAAAGCAATGTAGTTAATAGCAACACATATGATTGGGTAATGTACATCTAACACAACGTAGCTGTCTGGAGACCAATAACAGGCATCAAATATTACAATATCGGGATTATTATTGGCTCAGTCAAATAGGGTAACAGCTCCAAGTACAAGCTTCAGCCAGTAACTAGGGACCCCTGTTTTTCGCGAAAAGAATTTTGCCCCAATTTGTTTCGGTGCCTTACGCGCACATCTGCAGTTCTGCTTCGTGGTCAGTGACTGGATATTTTAACTGTCACGAGCCTTGGGACTCTACCGGCAAATAACAGACGTAGTTTTTGCTGGAACTTTATTGTAATTGGCTCAGTCAAAGAAGATACGGATCTTCACTTAGTCACGCTGCCAATAACCATGAAGCACCACTGCAGATGTGTACGTAAGGCACTGAAACAAACTGGGGCAAAATTATTTTATCTTCTGGTAAGCTGAACGTGATTTGAAATCCAGCAAACAGCCAAGTTTTCCCGCGATAAACCGCCATCTCTATCAATGATTATATATTTTAACTCTCGCTTGCCTTGGGGTTATACTGGAAAATTAGTGACGTTAGTGTCACAATAACGTTATTGTGACTGGTGCAGCCAATTGAGAGACATGTCTGAACAAAGACACTCAGCCAATAACAATGAAGCATACAGAGCTGCATATGTGCACGTAAGGCATTGAATTAATAGTGCAAATTCGTGACTCTAGAGGGCCAAGGTCTCACACCTCGAAGTCCAGACTTTTACTGATGCCTAAAGGTACGTCAATTTCGCGGATTCTTCTGGCAGCAGCCTAGACTTGTCAGTCCTATACACCCACTGACCACAATATATTATCTATTGGCTTATAACCGTACAAGCAGGTAGCAAGCGATAGCACTTCGCATTATATCCTTATTTACTACTGGCTTGCAATAGTCAAACGCGTTTCATAACAGCCGCCAGCTAATCACAAACATGACAATGAAGCATACATAATTGGCGTTCAACCTGACCTGGAATGTACTGTGAAATTTACGCACCTCTACGTCGTCGATTATTCATTGTCTTACAACCTTGCAAGCGAGTAGCGCGCGATAGTTAGAGGCACAATTATTTAACGTATTCATTCTACGTCAGGTTGAACGACAAGCTGTATACTGCACTGTCATCACTGTGAACGGACAACAGTTGTTTGATACACATTTGACGAGTGGAAACCAGTAGTAAATATAAGGACATAACTGGTGGTGATATCACGTGGTGACTGCGTGTATGGTTAGAAGCCAATAAGCAATCCACTAAGGCCTGTGGTTCTATAAGACTGGGAAGACTAGGCTGATACTAGATGTATACGCGAAATACTCGTGTCTCTAGCGATAGATCTACGAATTGTCTCTATATTTACTACTGGTTTGCAGTAGGCCCCAGTCAAATGCGTTTCGTGACAGACACCAGCTAATTACACACGTGATTATGGAGTATACGTTTTTGGCGTTCAACATGATCTGGAATGAATCTGCAAAATTGACGTACATCTAGTGATGAGCCGGTAGAACCACAAGATGCTGAGAGTTACTAACATCAAATTACTGACCTTGAAGAAGAACTGCAGGTGCGCACGTAAGTTGGGGCAATATACTTTTCACCAAAAACCATTGTTTCTATAGAATATTCATGGGCATTTTTCAACAGTACACTTACGAAAAACTGTAGCTCTCCCTAGCAACAACGCAATGGCCGCCACTACCCAAAAATATGTAAGAGGAGTTTACAACAGCCATTCACCGACGTCAGTGGTGACGTGGACCTGAACGGGAATGTTTCAAACAAAAGAACTAGCCACGGAATATTTAAGCGAAATCAAGGTGTCCTGTAATCGCCCGTGCACGCTTACGTCAAAGGAACTGCCTTGTTATAAGCTTCTTTAAGCTTACTTATTCTGTTGGCATTGTACCAACATAAAAAAAAAATAATTTTTTTGTGTCTCGTGACATGTCTTAACCGTGTTCGGCAGTTTCCCTCCGGGTATTATAAGTCTCTGCGGAACAGGTTCTTCCTAAAGTGCGCCCCCTTTTGCGTACAAGTCAGCGGTCTTCATCACACCATTCGGATTCTGCCGCTATCAGCAGCCAATCCCGTCGCCGTGTCTAGGGGGCAGCAACGAGCCGTCGGCACAGAATGGATATTTATACAGGAGCGAAATGGAGTCGAGGAAGTTGTAACAAAGTTATTTTTTATGTTTGGGGGAGGTGTGTGTTATTTAGATGGCTGACTGCTGTTACAAAGCTATTATTATTATTTGGAGGGTTTCGCTCAGATGGTAGCTACACTGAGGGCTCATTTAGACGTTGTTTAGGGTTAAAAGAAGACAGTTATGGTTAAACGAGCATTTACTCTACTTGAATGATAGGTACACCGAATACAGTACAAATTTAAATGTGTTCTATTGAGTTAGGAGGGGAGCGCAAAATAAATGACTATTGATATATTATATTGAGTTGAGGGTTGCTGCCACATAATTAGACCTGACGACCTTACCGGAAGCTGTATTGATGAGGTAAACGGCATCGACGAAGGAGCAAGCCCCCGCCGGGACTCGACCCCCGAACCCCGGTGAAGAGCTAGACTGCTGTTGATCGGATGAATATTGGTGGACGACAACACTGGTTTACTTGGTAACAATACGTTATCCTATCGGCGTGCTTGTTCTCGTTATTGCGCCACTACGAGGGGCGTGAGGTGAGTTGCTGTATTCCGTGGTTTCCCAAAGCTGGCCTAGTTGCAGCAGCCCGAACCTCGCTCGCTGTCCGGTTTGTCAGGCAATATCATAATAAAGTGTTTTCGTTGTTACCCCATCGTATAATCTTTTCTAATTTTCTTTTGTACACTCGTGGAGTCTCTCACATTTTATTAGAACCACGAGTTTCTCGGGAAAATATTTTCTCACTATTTTGTACCTGTACCTTACGTCCACAGCAGCAGCTGTGCTTCGTGGTTATTGGCAGCGTGTCTTTGTTCAGACACGTCTCTCATTTGACTGCACCAATCAGAATAAATTTACTGTCGCACCATGCGTCTTGTGATTTGCTAATAGAGCCCCAAGACAACTGAGAGTTTAAACATCCAGTAATTGCCATGAAGCAAAACTGCAGATGTGCACATATGACACTGAAATCAAATGATTCAACATATATTTTTGCTATGAAATCGTGACTGTGTGTTTTAGTCATAAATCATTTTGATTTTGAGCATAACTGTGGTTGTACGCCGTTGCAGAAATTTGTTGTCCCAGAAACCAATGCAGAAACCCAGGTGAGACAAAACAAACAAGGATAAACAAGCCTAGATTAGCTTTAATTAGAACATACTGTACATATAAAATAAGACACAAGATTCATCCCACGAGGAATTATGTCAGAAAAACACAAATACGAAGATCCACTTCATGTGTGTTGTCTTGTCTCCGACCATAGGACGCTAAATGAATCAATTAAGAAATAAAGTATTATTGTCTGTGTTGTCTTTATTGTGCTGTTCTGAAATTTTTCCATTTGTCCTGGTTATTTAATTTGGGTTTTCACATTCTGGTTTCATTTAGTATTTCTTTTCATTACTTTTTTTTATACTGAAACGAATCCTTGTGATAATTGTTAGGTGAATTGTTTTATATGCATATTTAGGGTCATCGATTTTTGTGAAATAAATTTTGTGTTAACATGTTTCCGTGTATAGCGTTGACGTCTGTAGCTCTACGTCATCACAGACATGCCACTCAGTTGACAGTGCTAGTAATAATGAGTAGAGACATGCAAAATTCGCGTTATTTTCTGACAGCTGAGACTCCACGTGACTATAGCTAGTTCGACGTCTCCCGCTGGCCGATATTGTCGTGACTTGCCGCGGAGAATGTTTGCACGATAGAGAGGCCAATCTCTGTAAAGACGTAACACACGTAAATGACGACATATACAAGTTCATGGCCAATTGAATCGCAGATTATGCTCTGTTATGTATAGGAAAGTGAAGTTTAGTCTGCTACGAAATAATAACGCGAATTTTGCATGTCTCTAATAATAAGGTTATTGCGACACAATACGTCTGTGAGTTGCGGGTAGAATCCCAAGACGATGAGAGTTGAAGCATCCAATCACTGACCATGAAGCAGAGCTACAAATGAGCACGTAATGCACTGACCAGAGACCTGGAAAATTCGCTTTTTCATTCGTGTACAAGCTAGAGTTCCATCAACTGTAAGTTTGCGTTACTTTCGCAATTGGCCTTTGACTTATTAGCCGCATCCTGGATGTCTCAGAGCCAATAATGGAACTGTAAATAATACAGACATATCACTTTAACAGCAAGCAGCTAATGAGCATCTGTTATCTGCTTCAGTTCGCAGATATTCCTGCAGGCTAGCTTACAGGTCAGTGAACCAGCGAATTATTCCCGTCTCTAGCACTGACACAAGTTGGTGTCAAATTCTTTTCACCAAAAATCACTAGCCCTAGGTGTGTTCTGAATACCGCTGACCTTGGCTTGGTTTTCCTTATTTGTTTTTCCTCATCTGGTTTTCTGGGACGGCAGAACACTGCAGTGGCTTGGACATATACTATTCTGCTCAATATCATTCTCTCCGACTGCAAGAGTCCTTCTGACAAAAAGATCTAATTTAAGGTCTCAATTTCTGCAATCATCAATAGAGGTACTTAAATTTCGCAGATACATTCCAGGTCAGGTTGAACGCCAATTATGTATACTTCATTGTCATGTCTGTGACTTGCTGGCGGCTGTTATGAAACGCGTTTGACTACTACAAGCCAGTAGTAAACAAGGAAATAATGCGAAGTGCTACCGCTTGCTACCTGCTTGTAAGGTTATAAGCCAATAGATAATCGATTGTGGCCAGTGTGTGTATAGGACTGACAAGTCTAGGCTGCTGCCAGATGAATCCGCGAAATTGACGTACCTCTAATCATCAAATAGTTAAGTCTGCATTGTGCTCGTACAGAGGTTGCATCTTGCAATTAATAAATTAAGCACATTGTGATATGTGATGTAAGTAGAACTAACCATTCGTTGACCAAAAGTGTAGGACATTCGCCGAATCAGTTGAAAAACTGATAAGTAGAAGATGATGGTTTATGGTGGGAAAACTTTACTGTTAGCTATATTTCAATACACGTTCAGCTGACCAGAAGATTACTGGCTTTAGCTTGTACTTGGAGCTATTACCCTATTTGACTGAGCCAATTAGGATCCCGATATTGTAATATTTGATGTCTGATATTGGTCTGCTGACAGCTACGTTGTGTCAGAAGTATATCACCGAATCATATTTGTTGCAAGAAACTACAGGGTTTTCAAGGGTACGTTGGAGAAACATTTTCGCGATAAACCATAATTTCTACTGATGAGACACTGGATATAATGTATACTAATTATATTGAATACCTTCAGTTCCGGCTATAAATTTCCTTTCGGTGCCACACGTCCCCGATTGCAGACTTGGTTATTCAACAGGTTAAAACAGACTAGTCTCAAGCCAGCTATGAGACTAGTCAAGTATAAACATAGGTCAGCATTACGTGACGTAAAACCTATTCTTATGACATCAGTTACACAAAATAGCTGTTGCCTAGAGACGGGAAAATGCATGGGTTCACTGACGTGTAGTCTAACGCCTCCAAAATTATCTGTGTACTCAAGAAGGCAGCCACTACTCGCTGACTGCTCTCTGAGATAGTGATACCACAGGATTAAGATTGCATTCATTTGCTTCTTTGTTATTGGTTCAGTCCACTAAACTAGTTTTAAATCAAGTCAAATGTCAATTACGAAAGTAACATAAACTTAAAGTAGATTGAAAGTAAACTTACGCCCAAATGAAAATTGGAATTCTTCCTGTCTCTACTAATACCTTAGTTTTATAACATAGTCAAAAACAAAAATGTGACACGATTAATATGATGGGTTATCGCGGGAAAGCTTGACTGTTTACTGGATTTTAACATACGTTCGGCTAATGAAAATATTACTGGCTTCAGATTTGACCTATTAGACTGAGCCAATAAGATTTACGTTATTTTAATATTTGATGCCGGTTATTGTTCTGCAGACAACTACTTTGTGTCAGACATATATCGCCCAGTAATACATGTTGCAATTAACTGCAGTGTTTTCAAGGGTATATCGGCACAAATAATTGTCGTGATATACCATCATCTCTAATTATAATATATTTCAATATAAACGTTTATATAAAAGTTATATTGGTTAAAATGTCATTACTAACTCACATTGCGTCATCCAAAGTAGGCTAGCGTCAACTGCACTTGATCCAAACATTCCGTAGCAAAGTAAAATTAATTTAATAGGTTTTTATTAACTTTCAAATCGTACGTTTTACTATTGCATATTTGCTTTAAAGATTTTGACAATCTGTCTTATAATCTGTCAGCAGCGAAGCGTGAAGTGTTCCAAATGATTGCGGTGCATAGCTGTAACTAGAGATTTGCAAAATTGGCGTTAATATCCGGTTACATGTTAGGCTTTACTGCTCTGTACAGACCTGAGAACGATCCATGAGTTCATTGGCTATTGGCCACTGTGTGACGTCATTTTACGTGAAAGACACTACAGAAAATTTATCAGTCTGCCCTAGAACTTTTAGTGGATTGCCATGAGCACTCTTCGCGGCAAACAAAGCGTTTAAGGCTAATAAAAAAAGACGAACTATCATACAATAGCTTGCAGTCTGGTCTTCTGGCAGAAATTAATGCGAAATTTGCAGGTGCCTACTGTTTTTTTATTTTTTTCTGGAGAAATGGACTTTTCGTATCGGATTAGTTATATTTTATTCACGTTCGAACGACGAAACACATAAGATTGGAGTCACGAGGTTTTGTCATTAGGGTAACGATATGCAGAAGAACCTAGACTAATTATCATATTCATTGCAACTTCATTGATATTCGCACGTCGGTCGGCCTGAACCATGCCACACACTAATCGCCAGATGTGGAAGTGGGGAAGTGAGTTGGGCGCATTGGCCTCCGCAACTGTCTGACCGTCTCTGAACTTTTCAGTGTGTGCTCCATATATGTTAAGCAAGTCTCCCCACATTATGCTGAAACATTTGGATACATTTAGGCTCCTGACATGTGTCCACACCACGACAAAAAAGTAGAATCAACCTTATTTTTCCTTCGTATAAACGGTGGAGGGATGTGAACATGACAGCAACGTAACTTTGACTAGTTGTGAAATGTCAAATATGAGATTAAGAAACTAAAAATGTGCCATATGTATGGAATGGAAAAATTCGCGGGTTCGCTGACCTGTAGGTTAGCTTCCAAGAACATATTTGTAATAGAGCAGACATCTGCTCGTGTGCTGCTGTTTGACAGGCCGGCACTTAGCTGTTTCTGTATAGCTGGGTTAGTGACCTTGAGGTGGTGCCAAGAAACCAAGGACCAATTGAGAAAGAGACACTAACTTACAGTTCGCTGAATTCTAGATTTTGGCCAAAAGAAATCGAGAATATTCAGGTCTCTACCACATGTTGAAATTTTCTCACCGAAAAATTTATTAAAATCACTTATAACTTTAAACTACATATCGTCACTCTAATTGTAAAACCTCGTAACTCCATTTTTGTCTATTGCCTTTTGTCTCTTTAAATCATCTTAACTATATGGTATATCCATATTTTGGTTAAAAAGTAAATATAAAGAGTTATTTTATTATAATATTTGAAAAATAATGTTTTATTTCACCACAGAAAACCTTTAACTGATTTTTCCTGCATTCATACAAAATTGAGTTAGGAAATTTTACAATTAGGGTGACGATATGCCATATCGCGTTTGGAACCATTGCCTATTGGGTCATTTCGTATGCCGGAAATGACTATTATGGATACGGTTACACCGGTTTTTATGTAGACACCCGGAAATTTCGCGTTCAACTAAAGAATAGTTAGACTTTTAACTCGTGAACCTGTGTGTTTGTTGCTTTAGTAACTGAGTCATTGTTCATTATAGCCGTCCTTGAGGTCTCTGAATGAACCAACAATGAAACCTTGGCAGGTAAAATATTCCTCTAAAAATTTGTACTTTTACAAGTAAGATCTTTAAAATCACAGTTGCCACAGGAATTTCTCGTAAAACAACAAATGGTTTTCTTGTAAAATATGTAAAGTGGCTTATATTCTTGTACATTTGCAAGGTAAAGCCTTTTATTTGTATTGCGATCAGGGAAAAATAAATTTGAATTATAAATTTCAATATGACAACGAATATTAATTTTATTATTATATAACTATTAAAGAGATTATTTTACGTGTAATTATTTTCAGAGAAAAAAAAAACGTGAAAGTACCAGAACTTAAACCTGCACCCTTACATTCGGCGATCGAGCAAATTCCTCTAAGCTCTTCACTTACGCAATACTTGTTCTTGTTTATTTGTATACGTTAAACATACCGTTCAATAATTCTTACATCCTTATAATTTTGTAACCCGTAATTAATAAAATAAATAAAGTTTATTCCAGTAAATTGCATATAAGATATTATTGGTATATAACTGTATAATCTCCGACTTGACTTCAAAAATTTCCTATGGTTTTACAAAGAAAAATTCTTGAAACTTTACAAACAAGTAATTCTAAAAAAAAAGTACAAAGCAGATTATTTTTGAAAATAATTTTATAATATACAGAACGGGGTGTCAGTTGTAATCTAAGTCACTGAAGTAAATTGAGATAAAATTATTTTTTATTTTTATTTTTCTAAGATGACATTTTCCTATTATTTATATAGATCCGCGAGTTTTGCTCCAATGCCTTAAGCGAAGATCGGTAGTTCCGCTTCATGTTTATTGGCAACCTGTCTTTGTTCCACGACTCTCTTTTGACTGTCCCAATCATAATTAGATTACTGTGACTCGCCAGTCTGTGATTTGCCAGTAGAACACCATTCAAGTGAGAGTTAAAAACAGCCAATCTCTGAGCACGAAGCAGAGCTGCAGCTATGCACATAAGACACTGAAACAAATGGTGCCCAAATCTTTTCGCCACAAACTCGTAGCTGTTGCAGAAACATATTAAAAAATTCGCCTTTTATTTTAAAGTTCAAGCTATAATTCTAACAACTTTAAGTTCGCGTATATTTCCCAATAGGCCCTAGACATACCTTACGTCTCCTGGAAGACACTGAGACAAAAATATAGGGAAGTAACTCAATGCAGGTTCAATCGTGTTGTTTCACCAGAGCTAGTGATTCGATGTTTTTAAACTCTCTGTATCTCCTCGTGATTCTACACATTTACCAGAACCACAGAACATTTATAAATACAGAAGTCAAATAGCCGGAAGAACGGCGAACTCAGTCACACACGCCAACAAAATGGCTTCGCTGGCCAAGCAGCATGGAGGAAAAAACTGCCGCCAATCAGCGTAAGGCGGCCGCCCTGCTAGCCGGCAACCAGGCCAATAGGAAACATACCGTAACATGCAGGAGCCAAACAGACACGGGGCTGGTATGAGCAAACCACGAGCAGCCAATAAGCGGCGTAGTTCGCCCGTATCAAAGGAGCCGTCACGTCATTTCACTTCTGTATTACTACTTAGTCTGTCCCAGGGAGTCGCAATACCCTTGTTCTGATTGCCCAGTCAAATAAGCGACGCCTATACACAAAGGCATGCTGCCAATAACCAGTAAGCTGTCATGCAGATGTGTACGTAAGCTGTCATGCAGATGTGTACGTAAGCTGTCATGCAGATGTGTACGTAAGGCAGTGAAATAAATTGGATGGTAAATAATGCTCGTTAATGCGTTAGGTTTCAGATTCGCTTCTTAGAAATACCATGTACTTTTATTTATTAAATTGTTCAGCACAAAAATCTATGCACACCCAAACAAATACTTAGTTACACTAACCAAATATGCACTTGGGCAAAAAAACTAAGAATGAAGAAGGTATTTGATTTCAACACAAAAAATTATAATAACTTCGCCATATAAGTTAAACCTACCCTACTTCGTGATACTCAGGATTCGAGCTACGGTAACAGAAATATGTTTAACATTTTAACTGTGATCATTAGAGATGATGGTATATCGCGGGAAAATCTGACTGTCTGCTGGATTTCAACAACTGTTCAGTTTACCAGAAAATTACTGGCTTTAGCTTGTACTAAGAGCTATTACCCTATTTGACTGAGCAAATATGAATCCCGATATTGTAAAATTTAATGCTTGTTATTGGTCTGCAGACAGCCACGTTGTGACAGAAGTATATCATGGAATGATATGTATTGCAAGAAACTACAGTGGTCAAGGGTACGTTGGCACAAAACATTTTCGCGTATACCATCTTCTCTAGTGATCATACGTTTGATATATTGGCCACTAGAGTCACGATTTTTCCGCGAAAATATTTTTGCACCATTTTGTTTCAATGCCTTACGTATAGAGCCACGATTTTGTCGCGAAAAGATTTTTGCAACATTTTGTTTCAGTGTCTCGCGTGCACCTCGACAGCTCTGCTTCACGGCTATTGGCAGCGGGTCTTTGCTCAGACACGTCCCTCTTTCGACTGCACCAATAACAGTGAGGATATTGTGACGCAATACGTATGTGATTTGTCAGCGGAACCTCAAGACGTGTGACAGTTAAAACGTCCAATCACTGACCATGAAACAGAGTTGCGGATGCCAACATAAGGCATTAAAACCAAATGGTGCAAAAATCTTTTCACCATAAAATCGTGGCTCTACTTACGTCCAATTCAGCAGCTCTACTTCGCGGTTATTGGCAGCGTATCTTTGTTCAGACACGTCTCTCATTTGACTGCACCAATCAGGGTAGACAATTGTGTCACCATACGTCTGGGATTTGTCAGAAGAAACTCAAGACAAGTACGAGTTAAAAGATCCAATCACTGGCCGTGAAGCAGAGCTGCAGATGTACACGTAACACATTGAAATCAATTGCTGCAAAAAAAATCTTTTCGCGATGAAATTGTGGCTCTACTTATTGCCAAAACTACACATGCCTTTTCTCCGCTGGTAACATAGTGAACTAGGTGTACAATTCCTTCCCAATTTTGTGGGGCTTATCACGACATTAAGGTATATCACGATATACGTCACATTACCCTACAAATATATAATTTGGTTGCTTCCAGCAGACTTTGTATGACTTAGGCTCGGTTTCAGTCGCCATATTGAATTTTATTTTATTTTTCGTTTATTTGGAATTTTGAGAGGAACATGTTAAACCTGATATTATACCGCAAATTCTATTTACCTTGAGCTACAATACAAGCGTGGTAATAGAGTTAGTAACGTATAGTAGGGTCGCAATTTGTAGGGGCAAATTGTTAATATAAAAAAATGTGCCATATAGATTGCGCCGTAATTATACGTTATCAGTAGAGACACTGGAAAATCGCGAAAATATTTAACATAGTCTCCAATAAACTGTAGTGTCTCAATCGTGACACCTGCGAACAGTTTTCTGGCAAATCACACATGTTCTGTGTTAAAACTGTACAGTTCTAATTGGGTCTGTTGAAGAGGGACACAGTGCTTCATATAAACTATAGCCAATATAAGTGCAAAACCTTCAGTGTTATACATAGTATGTTGGAGCCTAGCGAACAATCAACTTTTCCCGCGATTTACCAGTGTCTCTAGTTATCAGTTAAATTGTAAGGCCTGTACTGTAGCGAAATGCAAATACAATTCGAGGCATAACCACAAATTAAACACTTTTATTTTTAGAATTCCAAAAATCGAAAAATAATAACATTCAATACGGCGACTGAAACCGAGCCTTAACTAAACCGTTCTCTCAGGGTTGAAGAACTCAAAGCTCTTTTAAAATGTCTATTCTTGGAACGGTTGCTGGCCTTCAACTATAGGTCCAGAAACTAGGTAAACTCAGTTACGGGGAAGTCAGATTTGAATCTACTTTGCACTTGTATTACATTTACTGTTGCGTCACTGTTTATTGACTTCTGCCTTGAAGACTCTGGTTAGCCATCAACAGACCTGCAGGTTAGCAAGCACTGACTCGCACGCTGTCTTGTCAGTTGTACAACAGCCAACAAACACGCAGCTGAGGACATAGTGTACACGAGACTGACTGTGGAGTCCAGCCTGCATTTTCGTTGCATCTGCGAAATTTTCGGCTCTTGAATAATTTACAATTGCCTGAAAACGATTTCTGAAGCTTCATTCACTCACACACACGCACACACAGATCCAAACGCAAATCTAACTTGAGAACGAACTTGACTTAGGAAATTGTAATAATTTACTCTCCGTGACACAACCTACAGTGTTAAGTATTTTATTTGTTTATAATTTTGTCTCTCTTTTTTGTCATTTACTGAATGTTCAAGTATTTGTATTTATAAAAATGATATGTTGTACCATATAATGTGTTTAGTGGTAGGCAAGGCCATTCGCCTTTAACTTTTCCACTTAGGCGTCATCATTATTATTACTATTATAATTTATTAGGAAGACAGCTGGTGAAAATAGCGCGTCATAAAATCCTATAACATTGCAATCGGTTTAAGTTGTTTGCACTTATTTAATTCAGGGCACACTTCGTTATACTCTGTCCACTCTAATGTTGAAGCAGAAATAAAAATTGCTAACGAAATAAATCAAAGCAATTGAACTATATCTTGATTCTGCACACTGTGGTTGTGCCGTAACGCAGATACTGTGTACTTTTTCAATATTTCAAATGGAATCCATGTTGTGCAAAAATTTTACTGTCATTCTTTCGAATGAATTAGCTGCAACCTTGGAATGGATAGAGTATAGTTCTATGACATCCCAGAGCAACTGTCCAACATAGTAAACAATACCATCATTCATACTACACAGCGATGATGAGTTAGTTGCTCAAACGATATTCACGGTTTTTTCCTAGAAAATACGGAATTCATGTAAACGTTCCAGTTATTTATGAACGAAAATATGGTAAGGAAACAGAACAGATTTAATTATTCTATATTAAACTCCACGAACTTGGTTTTCCCATGAATTAAGTATGCTGTCGAGCAAATAATTCGGTTCCAATCAAATTTTAAGTGATTGTTTTAAGAACCAATGAAAACAATAGCGTGTTCATAGAGACAATAATTTTTGGTGCACTGACTTGTTTCATTACTTACATGCGTATCTGCAATTTTGCTTCATGGTCAGTGTTTGGGTGTTTTAAACTCTCAACGTCTTGAGATTCTACCAGAAAATCGTCAACGTGTTGTGTCATAGTAAACTTAATTTTACTGACAGTCAGCTGAGTGACGCCTCTGTACTACAACAAGCTGTATGCAAAAATTCTTCTCACCAAAAATTAGTGACTCAATTTATAAAGTTTGTTTCTGGCCATTTCAGCGAATGTGAACCTGTTCTGGCAGGATGAACGTATCATAAAGGGAGGGGAAATAGGTGGAGTGACGTGTTAAACTCGCCAATTTCACACCTACTGATGGCACACGCATTGAACTACAACTCAGGATTAAAACTCGGATAAAAGAGAATTTAAATTTTCGTACTGGTTACCTCACTCATACAGCAAATTAAAACATATGTAAATGGAAATCATAAACTAAGAATATCCATTAAACAAAATTCTAACCACACGTTTGGAAGACAGCTGTTTGGAATTGCTTGAAAAAAGTCACGATTTTAGTCATTTTTATATCCATAGAGAATAAAATTTGTCTATTCGTTGGAAACAACATAATTAAATAAAACATGTTTTAATAATAACGAAGGACACCCGATTTTCCCGAAAGGCTGTATACATCAACTTGTTTCAATGTCTTTCTTACACGCCTGCAGCTCTGCTTCGTGGTCAATGATTGGATGTTAATTTGGGATCTACCGGCTAATCACATACGTGTGGTGTCACAACAAGCTTGTTCTGATTGGCTCAGTTAACTAAGTGACGTCTCTACATAAAGACACGCTGCCAAAAACCACGAAGCAGAGTTGCAGATCTGCAGGTAAGACTTTGAAACAAGTTATTATTCTTAAAAACATATTATTTGCGTTGATGCCCACAAACAGACAAGACTTTTAGACGGCGTCTGGTCCGATGGATTTTTAACAGATAAGACAGTAAATAAGGGAACTGATATGGGTGGTTGTGGCATGGTCGTCTGCAATAATACTGCCGTGTATAATATAGCTTTGTGTTTTACGAATCAGCGATGTAGTTTACCAGAGAAAACAGCCTGAAATTGCAGTTGTAACCATTTTAAAATGACCTTAAAATTCGTTCGTAATTGGTAGAGGTACGTCAATTTCGCAAATACGTTCCAGGTCAGGTTGAACGCCAAAAATATATAATTTATAACCACGTGTGTGATTATCTGGCGGCTGTCACGAAACGCATTTGACTACTGCAAGCCTATAGTAAATAAGGAAATGATTCATAGAGCTATCGCTTGTCATGTTGTAAGCCAATGAATAATCGACTGTATACAGAGCGTGTACAGGACTGTGCAATCTAGACTACTGCCAGATGAATCCGCGAAATTGACGTACCTATAGTAATTGGCAAACCGACCGTATTTTCTAAAACATAGAAACACAGTTCGATGGACCAGTTTTTTTTTATAGAAATTATACTGGGAACACATTTAGAAGTTTGCCATTAAAAATATTGCACGTGGCACGCAATAAATCTGTTAATGCTTAATGTGATGTTTTATCGAGATAGATAGCTCAGATACAAATACTATACCGTAAAATGGGGCGAATAGGGACCAAATTAGAAATATATTACTAACACTGACCTTTATCTTCAATCAATTTATATTTTAATATAATTTGTCTTTGTAAAATTTGTAGCCTGCCAACTTTAAGAAAAACTCGGGTTTTAAAACTGTGCACTGAAACCTTTGATTCAAAAATTTGTCCCTATACACCCCGAAGTCCCTATTCACCCCATTTTCTGTACTATAAGAACACAGCAAGACAACCAAATGGTCCAAACACTTAACAGATTCTCCGACCACTCTAGGTAAACTACACACTTAACATAAAGTACATTTAAATTGAAACACGAAAGATAAAGTAAAACAGAACGAAATAAATTCAAGAGGGTGCATAATCTATTTACATTAAAAAACGGGATTGTGTTTAATCAGTAAAATGTCAAAATAGGCCTAATAATAAAGCGGGTAATGTTTTATTTTAATTGCAAACAATTTTCTTTTATTTTTGTAACTTGTGAATAAACAGTTACATACTTATTAAATAGTTTGATGCAAAAACACTAAACGCTTTAACAGGTTATTATTAGGAGGCAGTAGTTTCCGCGAAAAAGTTTTTGCACCACTTTTTTCCAATGCCTTACGTGCAAATGTAAAGCTCTGCTTCATGATCAGGTAAGTGACACCTCTACAAAAAAAAAAAAAACACGCAACCAACAATCACGAATCAAAACTGCATATATGCACAAAAGACACTGAAACAAATTGATGCAAAACTCTGTTCGAAAATATCAGAGGTCACTAGTTATTATAACAGCCACTGATAAATAATGTTGCATCAACTTGTTTCAATTCATGGTTATTCACAGCGTGTCTTTGTGCGGAGCCGTTACTCAGCTGACAGCCAATGAGAATAAGGCTACCGCGACACCACACGTCTGTGATTTGCCGGTAGAATCCCAAAACTCTGAGAGTTGAAAACATCCACTCACAGACCATGAAACTGAGTTGCAGATGTGCACATAAGACATTGAAACATGTTGGAGCAGAATTCTTTTCTCCAAAAATCATTGGCTCTACTAGATACTATTAGACATACCATAACGTGTTTGGTCTCATAATATTGGAGAGTGCCTAAGTTCATTGAAATAGTTTAACTCAGTGGCGGTTGGTAGGTTATTGCCAGGTAAAGCACAAGTTAAAGAAAACTGTATATGATTGTGCGTTAGTTGACGCTACAGTCACTGATACGCTAGTATGTAGGTGCCGCTTATTACTGACTGGTCACAACACAATAAGTAGCCAGTAGATATTTCATGGTTAGAGATGGTGGAATATCGCGAAAATGGTTTGTGCCAACATAGTTTTGAAAAGGCTGTAGTGCTTGCAACATATGTGATTGGGTGATGTATGTCTTCTACACCGTAGCTGTCTGCAGACCAATCACAGGCATCACATATTACGACAGCGAGATTCGTATTGGCTCAGTCAAATAGCGCAAAAGCTTCACCTACAAGCGAAAGCCTGTAATCTTCTGGTAAGCTGAACGTGCATTGAAACCCAGCAAACAGTCAAGTTTTCCCGCGATAAACCATCATCTCTATTCATGGTCCTGGTATACGGCGGCGCGTTCACACGAGTGTACAGTTCTCGGCAACTTGATGTAACCCTACAAGAATAAACCGCAAAGTAGCGAGTGGTCAGCGACTGCTTTACGGCGTATGCAGCGACGTGGCAACGTCGCAGTCGAGTTATTCGGCACACAACTGTGGAGTTGTCGAGCGGTGGCATTTTGTCGAAACATTAAATCCCTGCTCTGCTGTCAACGGACAAATTCTAGCAACGAAATTGATTCTTCTGCCTTGTTCGCAGTCATTTTCAACAACTACGGTTGGTGACGTTCTTATCCACAGTTTCCCAAACTAACTTTATGGTACTACGTTCAAAAAATACTTTAACAGTTAGTGTTTCACATACTGTATGTTTGTTGTGTTATATTACGCCATTTGCCTACACCGATATTGCAAAAGTTTAATGGACTTTACAATTACACTAAATTTTAATGTCTCCTTTTTGCATAACTTACTGTGGAGTTTACGATTTTTTTTTCACATGCGTAAATTCGTAAAACTTGAATGTTTACCAAACTCAAATTTTGTAAGTTAAATTAGTTTATTTTGATTTCAAGACAGTGCAGTAAAATGTAACCATGATCAATTCTCGCGTAATGAAATTCATAAATACTGAGTTCAGAGTAGGTATTAATAAATTACTTTACTGGAACAAGCTATCAATTTTATGTATTTAAATTAACCAAAGCTTCATTTTCCTCCGATAGTTGCTATGATACAAAACTGTAACCTTGGCTGGGAGTTACTTAGAAAAATATTCAAGGGAAACTAGTGTTATTTTATGGGAATATATACTCTCTACAATTTCATTACTGTCATACATAAATTTGAATTAATGACCTGCATGCGTCACGCGTCCTTTTAAGGCGATGGGATCAATTTTATCGTAGTTAACATGCTTTTCATGAGCGTAGCCGACGAGCATGAGTTTCGGAATACTTCAGCAACATGCAGTCTTGTATAATAATGTAGCACGTACTTCCTTCCAAACTGGTTTTTCTCCTACATTTTATTTCAGTACCGCAAAGATACATAAGGTTAAGGTGCGAATGGCAGCCCAAAATAAATTGACTTTAAAGCTTGCAGAGGCTGTTACCTAGCATTACACATTCTTGATTTTGTATACTTTACATAAATTCAAACATTCGTTGCTTATGTTAAGATATTCATCTGCCCAGACCGCCAAGCCTCAGAATATTTAGGAATACAGAAATGAAACAGCAGGCTAGGACGTCACACATGCCCCCAAAATTACTTCACTGGCCATCAAAATGGAGGAAATGCCTACCGCCACTTAGCATAGGATTGCTGCTCTGTTAACAAGAAGTCAGGCCAATAGGAAACCTGTCGTTACATGCATGAGCCATACAGACAAGGAGCTGGCATCAACAGCCATGGGCAGCCGATAAGTAGGGATACTTTTTTTTTTCGCGAAAATAATTTTGTCCCTCTTTGTTTCGGTGCCTTACGTGCACATCTGCAGTTCTGCTTCGTGGTCGGTGATTGGATATTTTAACTCTCACGAACCTAGGTACTCTACCGGCAAATCACAGACGTGTGGTGTTGCAGGGACGTTGTTCTAATTGGCTTAGTCAAATGAGATACGGCTCTTCACATAGACACGCTGCCAATAACGACGAAGCAGAGTTGTAGATGTTCACGTAAGGCGCTGAAACAAACTGAGACAAAATTCTGTTCGCGAAAAACAGGGGCCCCTACCAACAAGCAGCGAAGTTAACCCATATCCACGGCCACAGAAGAACAGGTCTGGACACTCACCTGAAAACTTGACCCCCTTGTTGTTTGCCTGTTGTTCACCAAGTTACCGAGAATATTGTGATTTATTGGCACTTCAGTTAGGGCGGTCGGACTTAAACTCCGCCCACTTCCTTTCCACTAAGATAAACAATTTTTCCAAACGAATTTTTTTAAAATCAATTTATGTATTACTTACTTCCTTCGCTCACAATTTAAAATCAAGGCTCCTGAAATCTTTATTTACTTTATAAATTTAGCAATGGAAAAAAGTGGGCGTAGTTTTGAGGCCGTCCACCCTAACTGAAGCGCCAATGAAACACAATATTCTCGGTAACTTGACGAACTACATCCAAACAACAAGGGGGTCAAGCAAAATACATTGGTGGGTAGGCGAGTGTCCAGACCTGTTCTTCTACGACCGTGCCCATAGCAAATGAACGGCCGCATCATTTCACGTCTGTATTAGTCTGTGGCCAAGCTGTGTGTACAGCTTCGGCCGTTGCAAGATTACTCGAAAATTGCTGATCACGAGAGAGTGCTGTCTTCTTGGGAACAGCATTCAAAATAGTTTCACCCGTGTATACCTATTTAACGTCCTCCACGTACATCTACTAAAGTTTCAGTTTACGAAGGCTAAAATGGCGAAAATTGATGTTTTGGGGTGCCTTTCTTGTGTGTAAATATTGGCGCAGAAACATTTAAAAGATATAGGAGTGTACCTTCAATATTACGTCATTATGCTATCAAGGGATAAAAGGATGCGCGATCGGGCCGTAAGGCTGTAAGGATGGTCCTTCCTAGTGGGTGTTCTAGTGCAGGAAAGCACCCTGTGCGTCCTTGTAGTACTCTGACAGTCAGGCTGGAAAACCCATGCGTGCCATGAAAATTAGGAAATACTTCGGGAGACCAGGCAACCCCCATGGTGAGGTTCTTTCTCGTGTCTTGTCTGGGTTGGAGCATGGCCATCTTTAGTAGAAGGCCGCGGCCTCAGATCTGGCAACCCTGCACACAAAGTCATTTTAACACTTCTTTTAGTTCGCCAAAGGCAATGGCTGCACCTGATTCGTTATTCTGCCTTACATACCGGCGGATCAGGGGAAGTCATTGCCGTTGGCGAGACAAAATAAGTGTTAAAATGACCCTTCCTGGCAAGGTTGCAAGATTTAATGCCGCGGCCTTCTACTAAAGACGGCTGTGGTTGGAGTCGTAGTTATGGTGGTTGCCCATATGCTGGGCAGACTTGGAGAGGACCCATCCTCTGTGACAGGTCGGAGAGTTGGCTGCATAAGTGCCCGGGAGCAGGCCCGGTGAGTCTGTTAGGGGTTAGTTAGACTGGCCCCGGCTCAAATCGAGAGGTGGCTGAGCTGAGAATCTCAGTCATGGGATAAAACAGTGGTCGAGATCCTAGGAAGGGTTGACGTGGACTCTTTCGCTAGCTTATGTTACTTGAAGAATCACTTGTTTCGATGTAGATGTACTAATAATTAGGGCCATGAACATTCCGCGAAAAGAATTTTGCCCCATGTTGTTTCAGTGCTTTACGTGCACATCTGCAGCTCTGATTCATGATTATTGGTAGTGTGTCTTAGAGAAGTGACGGTTCTCCTTTTACTGTGCCAACCACAATAAGGTCAATGCAACACCACACGTCTGTGATTTGCTGACAGAGGCTCAAGACATGTGAGAATTAAAACATCCAATCACGGACTTTGAAGCAGAATTGTAGATGTGAACGTAAGACACTGAAACAAACTGAGGCAAAATTCTTTTCGCGATAAGTTTATGAACTTATTAATTATATGTCTGAGGAAAAAGTTTTTTGATCGGAGGCGCAATTCAGTGTTCCAACAAGGGGTTGGAGGGATCCAACTGACTGTTAGCTGAACCCCACTGCGTGGTAGAGCGTGATCTCTCCATATGCCCATGGAGGCCGATGTCGGGATGGTCTAATGGTTAAGAGACTCCGTAAACAAACAAAACATAAATGTCTCATAGAGGCAAGTTGTTGGAGAGAAGACAACAGGCCAGTTCAGTGAGTTGCGCGTACAGGATATTGCAAAATTTCATGTCAATATTCTAGGGAAACAATCCTCACGTGTAGAGGAACAAAAAATGTTATATGACCATAGGTTCAAAAACGCACCGTTTCTGCGCCACAGACGGCATACATGACGTATGGTTGATAGCGCGCTGGCAGGATCATGTTGATGTGTCACAGTTGTTCCTACTGTCTGTGTGTTAGCGGCGTAGTGTGTGGCATAGTAACATGTTATGTACCGCTGTAATGATGCCCCACAGCAACATGATCCTACCCGCGCGCTATCACCCATTCGTCATGTATTACCAACTGTAGCGCAGGAACGGTGCGTTTTTGGACCTATGTTAACATAACACTTTTTGTTCCTCTACACATGAGGATTGTTACCCTAGAATATTGACATGAAATTTTGCAACATCCTGTAAAGTCCAAACGGAGTCGTGTTGCGCATGCTGTCTCGTTCTTACCGCCTCCGCTCTGCTAGACCTCGAACGCACAAAATACGTTCACCAAGGCGAATACCTTAAGGGGGATTGCTCCCTGTCAGATCAGTTTTACAGTTTTTCTTATAAATCAGGGAATAGACACATTGTTTTACTTGTTTCACACTGACACGGCATAGTTTATTGTTTCATTCACTTTTTGGAATCCATATGGCATTGTTTCTGTTAATGTTGCGGCCTCTGTAGACGCTCCCGTAAATAAAGCAATATTTCCTTTTCAGCTGTTTCCCGTTGCAAAATAATGAATATATTATGGTTCCAGCAATTACAGAAATTCGATTAAGTTTGTATCTATGCCTTGTCGTGACAAAAATTTTGATACATCGACTGGAACAGAAGTTAACGAGAAGAAACAGATTAATTCCAGGTGGTAGGGATCAATATCCCTTCAGAGTGCATGATAGGCCTACATAATTCAACTGTTGACTTTTCGAAGCCTATTTACAAAAATTAAAAATAGCAATCCCAGACAATAGTTTTTGCCAACTTTCTGAGTAAAAATTATCCTCGAGTAACGCATATCTGAAAAACAATCGCTGACGCCGAAACCTCGTACATTTAATTGCGGCTGGAGAGATCACTCTTAACAAATACGTTATTCTGGATAAATGTTTGCTCATAAAGTTGGCAGGTATAATTATCAAGGATTGCTATTTTGTAGTTTTTCTATATTGATTTTCAAAAAGTGTAGATCTCAATTGAAGAATTCAGCGCTTATTTATCGACCACGCCCTCTTAATGTATTGAACTTTGGCTAATTGCCCGTACACTGGACTAAAACCGGTGTTACACGGTACTTTATAGCGTACGTGCAATAGTCAACTGCGACGGGTTAGCTGTCAAGACATTCGCGTTCCACCACGACCAGTGGCGTTTCATGGGTTGTTGCCAGGTGGGGCTGCAAATAGTCTGAACTGTACACTCTTGATGAACGCGCCGTAGACCAACGACCATGAAATATTTGCCAGCTACTAGATATGTTGTGATCACTGCAGTAGTAAGGGGCACCTGCACATCAGCGTGTCAGTTGCTGTAGAGTCAACCAGCGCACAACCCTGTACAGCTCTTGGCAACTGCAGCCCTACCTGGCAACAACCCACGAGCCGCCACTGCCCACGACGATACGAGTTTGATTACCTGCGAGGTCGTCCCCGATTTCGGCTTGTAGGAAATGTAGTGAACGTGGCGTTGAGAGGTGAGTTTTCTCGGTGTACTCCCGTTACCCCCCGCCTAAGTATTTCATCACTGCTCCATAATCACCACCAGTGGCGTGGTGCGGGTGTATTGCAAGGTAAGCTGTACTTGGTGACGTCTGTACAAATTCATAACTTGGCTCTCGGTAGTGGCGAGACACGAGTGTGATGCCACTTCTAATAGGTCACACTCGGATTTGTACAGACATCGCGAAATACAACTTACCTTGCAACACACACCGCTGACACGCCACTACTCATCGCATACACATAATCAGCTGCCAAGACTAAGCTATAACAGCGTCCAAAATAATCAAGGAGCCACTTTCTGTATTTTCAGTGCATTTTAATTTTTTGCTTGTATTTGTACGAGAAAAGACTAAAATCATGTCTAACATAATTTACGATAATTATTTGTAGTAATTATGTAGATAATTTATATATACAGGATGTGTAGAAACAAACGCATAATGAGCACACATCGCGAATCCTGGTCTAAAATGGAGACGAAAATGTTAGTGGCAAAATGTTGTATTATGACATTTTACTTTCACAATGTGACAACACAGCACTGTACCTAGTCCCCTCTAGCGCTCCAAAGATAGCTAACTTATCTTACTACTACTGTTCTGACCTGCATATTATTGGTCCAGGTCACGGCCGTAGAAAAACAGGTCTGGACACTCGCCTGGATACTTGACCCCCTTGTTGTATGGCTGTAGTTCACCAAGTTACCGAGAATATTGTGTTTATTGGCGCTGATGTTACGGCGGTCGGACTAAACTCCGCCCACTTATTTCCGCTAAGATAAACAATTTATCAAAACGTATTTTTTATCAAATTATGAAAGACTTTCTTCGCTCACAAATTTAAGAAAAGGCTCCAGCAATCTTTATTTACTTTATAAATTTAACAATGGATAAAAGTGGACAGCGTTTGAGTCCGACCGCCCGGAAAACAGCGCCAAAAAGTACGACATTCTCGGTAACTTGACGAACTATAACCAAACAACAAGGGGGTCAAGCAAAATACATTGTTAGATAGGCGAGTGTCCAGACCTGTTCTTCTACGACCGTGGTCCAGGTTCAAATACTTTGCGGTCCAAACATGATTATATCTTTACTTGACTTAACATACATGAAATAATAGCTGATCGTGGAGCACAAGAGACGACTACCTCCGTGCAGTGTTGCCATATTACGCACATACAATGTAGTAGAACACTTTGCCCCTAACATTTTCGTCTCCAATTTAGCCCAGGATTCGTGTGGTGTGTTCATTAGGCATTTGTTTCTACACATGCTGTATATGCACTGTATTAATTTGTTGGTCTGCATCCTTAAAATGACCGTTAAGGACACCAGTACACGATAAAAAAAATTCATTTGGTTTGCATGAATTTTTATACGTTATTAAAAAAAATCAAATGAAAAAGTGTATAATATTTACACTTATAGAAATATGGAAATCTCCTCATATTTCAAAACGCAAGCTACATTTTAAACAACTGTCAGTTCGTTTCACTTTTGCAGATGGTCTTTGACTTATCTGAAACTTCATGGATGTTGCTGAGCCAATAGTAAAGAAGCAAATAAATGCGGACTCAACCATGTAGTGTCAATGTCCTACCGAGCAAGCCATGAGCAGCTATCATCTGTTTGGGTACACAGGTATTTTTTGGAGGCTGGCGTACAGGTCAACGAAGAACTGGCCGCCAATTTATCCGGTCTCTAGTAGAAGGCTACAAAATTGTCCAATTTTAATTTTGCGGTAAACACTATCGTAGTGCTACTTGTGCTGAATTTTGTAAGGAAATGTATACTGAATTATGGATAGTGTTACCGGGCTTTAGAGCTAAAGATGTGCTAGCAAGGCTTCGGAACAAGGTGGCGCAGAAATTCTTCCTGTCCCTAATCACTTGGCAACACTGGACAACGAGCAAGAACCGTCATCACCTCCGAAGAGTCGCAGAACCCGACCTGAAGTGCATTTGCACACCAAATATAAAACAAAAATCTTCCCCTTCTTGTTATTCTGTTTTTTTGTTTCTGGCTCATGCACCTCTTCGCCGAAAAGATCCTGCACTGCTGCAATGCTCTCTCCCGTATCTCGCCGCACGTCTTTTGTTTTTATTCCTACATCCTCCCCCCCCCTTCCCCCCTCCACAGCCATTGTCTTCACCCCGCTGCAACGAGACGGTACAAAGGCGACTTGTAAAAATAGAGGACGCATGCACGTCTGCTCTCAGTCCTTTCATGCGTTCCGAGATGCACTTCCTGAAAGGGCAAGGCAACATGTTGCGTTCATTTTTTTCTCCTTCCCTCCAGCCGCACACGTGCCGACGCTCTGATTTCAGACCTACTGAGAGTTCAATGCTCCATCCTTAAATATTCAGTGATCTTACGATTTATTTTTCAATAGGGCTTGATTACAAACAGCTGTACGTGTGTGATTGCACTGTAAAAACTTCCTGTACATAGTCAGTGATTTTTGTTTACAAAAAAATTTCACCAATTTGTTTCAATATATTACCTGTACACCGGCGTCTTTGTTTCGTTATCAATGATTGGGTGAGTTTTAACTTCCAGCGTCTCTGAGTTCTATTCGCAAATCACAGACGTGAACACTCTAAAAATAATTAGTAAAATTTACAAAGCTCTTCTTTGTACTTTTACAAATCCTTGTAAAAGTAAAAAGATTTTCTTTGTTAAATCATTGGTTTATAAAGTTACGAAGGCAAACTTTGTAACACTACAAAGGAATTCTTTGTACCTATATACCGACATTTCTAAGTACTTTTGTAAAAAAAAAACACTTCTTTATAACATTACAAACTTTTGTAAATGTTGGAAATTTTTCCTTGTAAAATTATTAGTTTAAATATTAAAAGGATTTTGTATGCAAAATAACTTAGAAAAAATGAACAGTCTACCAAAATCATAGGTTCGCAGGAAATTGCTTATGCAAAAGTTCCCAACATCTGTAAAAGATTTTTCTGGAATTAAGTGAATGTTTGTATTAACTGTGTGCTTTAAATGAAAGAATTATTACTGAACTGTGCATTGAATGTAAACAAATAAGTATAGACTAAGCAGTACGGAAGTCACAGTAAGGTGCGTGGAATCTAAACGCGGGGAGAGTAGTTCGAAACTTAGCACCTCCAAATTTATTTATAATAATTTCATGTAAGCGTACTTTTGTTTATTCTAAAGTTATTTTATAAATAAGTTCTGTGTTATTTATGAAGTACATTGCGTATTAAAATCTATATTTTTCCTTATTGAAAGTAAAGCTACAAGGTTATTCCTTGTAGATTTACAAAATTATACTTTGTATTATATTACAAGTACAACCATTATTTTTTTTACAAGGAATTTCTTTACCAACTGGGTTTCCAAATATTTTCTTTGTAGAAGTACAAAAATATTTTACAGTGTAGAGCTTCAAATAGTTGGTACAGTCAAGTGAGCTACACCTCAGTACAAATTCATGCTGACAATAACCGTAAAGTAGTACTGTAGATATTCACGTAAGGCACTGAAACAAAGTGGGGCAAAACTGATTTTTGAAATTCGGCAGTTCCTACCAATTACAGACGTGACACGAACTTACAATTGCCTAAATTCTAGTTGCAGCCTAAAAGAAAACGCGGTGTTTTTTAAGTCCCTGGTTACATATTTTTGGAGTGGCTGTGGCATTATGACTAGAAACAGGAAGTTATCGCGAAAAGATTTTTGCATCACTTTGTTTCAGTGTCTTACCAAGGAATATGTAAGGGTTTATAAGAGATGGCACTGCCAGGTTAACCAGCCTTCCTTATTTACGACCCGATCTCGCAGTCGTAAACGATTGTGTGTTACCAACCAAGCGACAGAAAACGTACATATTCTGTCGAGGGAAATTTAGTGTTAGTATCCACAGTGATGCATAGTCGTGATAAACTTTTTAAACATTTATTTAGCCTATAATGTTGTTAGAAGAGTGTTTTGTAATAATGTATTTTTTTTATTATTATTTCAAGTAGCGAGGTTCTTGATATGGTCAAATCGTGTGCACTCATAACCTGTAAATTTTAGGTTATATACGAGTAAATCTGATATTTTGATTTAAGTACTGTTCATAAATAGTACGTAATATTTAGGTACATTCGAAGCCAACTGTTATTATTCAAACAACTGGCAGCATGTGGGGCACAACACACTACCACTCTATTAGATTAACATCAGTCGTAAATACATTTTAATGCTAAACCAAACACGGGTCAGGAAGCCACACATAACTAGTACAATAAAAACTTAGACTTAGCCAAAATAAAATGCACCTGGAAGTTTAAAACTAAAACAAACCATTTCGTACGATAAATGTTGACGAATCGTAACTACGCGGCGAACATGCACACGAGTGATAATAGTAACGGAAAATGGCGGCGTATCCTTACACGATCCTCGGGTGTGCCACTACAAAACGTTTTCAAGACTCTCAATATGCATCAACATTCTTTAAACAGTTTTTACAACAAAACAAAATATTTAATCCGTGTATATTCCGACATTAACACTGTAATATATGATAACTGCCTACAAATATTATTTCTGTTAATATATTACAATATCGTGCAGTGATGTTTGTATATTGGTACACACGCAATCGTTTACAGAAAATAAGAGCTGCGTAGGCCCTATCCTGTGTCACCTCCCTGTGCCTTACGAGCATACCTGCAGCTCTGCTTCGTGGTCAGTGATTGGATGTTTTTAACTGTCACTAGTCGTGCTAATCAGAAACGTGTGGTGTCGCAGTTAATCTTGTTATGATTGGCACAGTCAAATGGAAACAGACTCTTCACAAAAACACCCAGCAAAGAACCATATAATAGATGTGCGCGTGTGCGCGTAAGACACTGAAACAAAGTGATGCAAATATTTTTTAGAGTAAACTTCCTGTCCCTAATCATGTCAATTTGATTCCAGTAGGATTGTCAAACAATTAAATAATGACAGGTTCTCGAGTGTGTACAAAGCCTGTGAAGTGCAGTCAGGAGATCAAAAATACATAGAGATGGTGGTTTATCGAGGGAAATCTTGACTGTTTGCTGGATTTCAGCGTACGTTCTCAGAAGATTACTGGCTTCAGCTTATGCTTGGGGTTGTTACCCTACTTGACTGAACTATTAAGAATCTCGACATTGTAATATTTGGTGCCTGTTGTTGGTCTGCAGACAGCTACGTTGTGTCAGAAGCATATCACTAAATCATATATGTTGCAAGAAACTGCAGTGTTTCAAGTGTATGTTGACACTAAATATATCACAAGAGCGGTTTCGTTCATGTGACACTAGGTTCATAATATGATCTCTGAAAGAACTGTGCAATGGGAGTGCATGACTGGATTTATTTGCTTGGACATTCTCCATTGCGAAATAGATGACTGTCAAAAGAAAACTAAAAATAAAAATAAGACAAGAAAACATTAAGCACAGTATGCTTTAGTCATCAGGATACATACACAACATGAAATTCCAAAACTGGAATCTGTGTGTCTACCTGATGACGGGGACAGATTCCAGTTACCGAAACGTCGTTCATACTGACTGTTTGGAAAACTACTGTGTTTTATTTCGTCTCATCGTTTGTGTTCTTTCTTGTTTTTTCTGTTTGTGTCCGACATTTTTGTGTTTTGTTTAGTCTCATCGTTGTGTCGTTTGCTGTTTTTCTGTTTGTGTTTTTGTTTCGTCTCATCGTTGTGTCGCATGTCAACTTAGGTTTCTTTTTTTATATTTTTGTTATTCCTTTTATTTTCTGTTTGTTCCTTGTTTTACCTGACCAGACTCCATTTTTGGAATTTCATGTTGTGTGTGTATCCTGATGACTAAATCATTCTCTGCTTATTTATGTTTTCTTGTCTTATTTTTATTTTTAGTTTTCTTTCGACAGTCATTTATTTCGCAATGGAGTATGTCTAAGCAAATAAATCCAGTCTAGGTTCATAAAAAACAGCTGGATTTCTACTTTCCCATAACTCTGTATCAGGGCTGTGAAGTTGTTTATTCACTTTATTAATAGAATACTTTGAAACACGTCTACCAAAATGCAACTATGGCAAATCAGAATAATTAGATACAGAGAGAAAGAATTACGTGACGGTGCCTTTGCACTCAGTGTACACTTCTATGTTTGTCATTGCCTCTGAGGAAAAGGAAAATAATTCAATAAATATCCAAGGAAACTATTAATTACATTCTCAAGATGTAAACAAAAATTTAGAACAGTTAATTAATACAAATATATGGAAAGACAAATTTCACACCTACTCAAGATCCACATGTTCTTTCATAGTCTATTGTTCCAGTGAGTAGCAGCTAATGGACAAAAGTCCGGGCTTGAGTATACACAGGGCATTGGAGTCTATCATGGAGGTCGTTGAATTCGACACGTTTTTTTTTTCCTTATAAACAGAGAACCGGAAATTTCGCGGATTCATTGGAGAAGACGTTAGATTTCAAATTCCTGTACACGTTGATTACTTTCGCGGTTATGTCACTGTTGCTGAAACTATTCCTTGAGGACAGTAGAACCAACTGCAGATCTTCATGAAAACGCTCTCTGACTCCTGCGCTACATCGTCAAATGTTCAAATGCTCACTCACTGGAGCAGTAGCCAATAAGAAAGTAGCTGAGGACATACTGTACACAAGAATGTACAGTCTAGCTGGCTGGTTGTTGAACCCGCCAAATTTGCGAGTCTCTACCTATAAAAAATGTAAGCGTGGGTAACTGCACACGTGGGGTGCGTTTGGGATATTTCTATTTTTATTTTCCATAGTTGTCAACTGTGAGCAAATACTAATCAAGCATCATGCTGGTATTTATTATTCTAAGTTTAGTGCAAGTAAATTTCTTCATTCAGGGCTACTATATATGCAAAAAAAAATTATAATGTCATAAAGTCACCTGACATGTCCAAAGTCACACCCACTTACATTAATGTTGAATATTTATACCTGTATAAATACTAGCTGCCCGGCTACGGCTTTGCCCGCGTGAAATAATGTAATATAAACAGTAACTCTGGTTAAAATATGTGATGAAGGCATTTAATAACTAGCGTACTCAATAACCGTGAACTATAAATTGTCTTAGCTCAGTGTAAAGAGCTCGCGAAATATGCTCGTATGATGTCTAGAGACACTGGAAAATCGCGGGAATAAATTACTGTTTGCTAGGCTCCAATCGTTTATTTGTAGCATTGTTTCTCTCTACAACAGGCCCAGTTAGAACTGTACAGCTTGGACACACAGCGTGTGTGATTTGTCCCAGAACTGTTCACACGTGTCACGGTTAATATAATACAGTTTATTGGAGACTATTTGAAACATTTTCGCGATTTTCCAGTGTCTCTAATGATGTCATAGTAATTTCCATCGCAAAGTCTTGCACGGGATACGAACCCGTAACCCCACCCCTCCCACACCACAAACTTTATACAATACCTGAGAGAATGTTTAAAGGCAGGCTGTGATAATTCTTTCGTATTTAGTGGCTACTGTCCGAAGAGGTTTTATTTATGAGAAGGTTGGCAAAAAGAAACCACTATTGAATTTTTTTTTCTCCGTGATCATTCTCATTTTCCGGGAGACTGTAACATTTTACTGCTTTTCACATCCTTAATTTTCGAATTTCGTAATATCCAGAATTTGGTTCGTAGATAGTTACATAAGCTTCATTCTTATCAAAAAATCATCTCGATATCTGAACGGGTAAGCGGTACAGATGACTATTTGAAAACACATTATTTTTTTTAACAGTTTTCAACGACGAAATTTGAAAAATCCTGAAATTACTTTTTTATATTTACGTAACATTTATTATGAAGTAAAACCATTTAAATATTTCCACTGGTTTAGGAGATAAGTGGAATTAGTTAAAAACACGTTTAATTTTTTAAAAAGCTTTCAAGGACGAATTTCGAAAAGTTCTAAAAACACTTTTTGATATTTACTTAAGCATCAATTTAAAGAAAAAATTACCTCACTATCTGAAATGGTTTAGGTGAAATCACGGATTAATGAAAAACACATTTTACTACTTTTCGCCCTTTAATTTTCGAATTTCGCAAAATTAAAAAATTCGCAAATATGTATTTCTTCGGGCAATATTATGAAGTTAAAAATTATGATAGCTTTCCCGGTTAATGAGATATTAGGTAGTCTTTGAAAACATATTTCACCCCTTTTCATCCACTTAATTATCGAATTTCGAAAAATCCATTCTTTGTTGGTCCAGCGGTTTGGGCTGTGCGTTGGTGAGTGAGTGAGTATCAGGATTTTTAATTTTATATATTAAGATTAATTTAAAGTTTGAAAACTTATTTTGTTTCTTTTTCGCAATTTTCCAACAATAGTATGCAAAATATGTATATTGTCGTTTCAGATAACTGAGTTGCCTTAAAAATGTTCGAGGGTGCAGTGGTAAACTGTATATTCCTCTCAGTCGCTACTTACCCACAGACTAAATAGCAATACGGGCGCGAAGTAACGTGGCGCCTTGTTTGGTATTGGCGAACTTGGCCGCTAATTGGCTGCCCGAGAATGTTGATGCAAGCTCTGTGTCTCTTTCACTCCAGCATCTTACGGCAGGTTTCCTATTGGCCTGGCTGCCGATTAACAGAGTAGCTGCCTCACGCTGATTGGCGGTTGGTGTTTCCGCCATGTTGCTGGCCTTGTGTGACTGAGTTCGCTGGCCTACTGGCTATTTCACTTCTGTATTCCAAAATAATCTGTGACTTATCTCTAAAGAAAGAAAGATATATCACCACGCATTCTTTTTTCCCGCCGCGATAAGGCGGGACCGTTCTGAAATCGGCCACTCGCATACATTTCCGGGTGTGATTTACCGTCGAGAAAGGCGAACAACCCTCACGAACGCGCACGCCAAACTGTTCCGGAATGCACGCACGGCCCATTTGCTGAGGTTTCCGTTGTCCGGGTCGCGACGGGTCAGAGTTGAACGGCGACAATGCTTCGCGAGCGAGGAAGGGTTGGGGAAGGGGAGGAGGAGGTCCTTGTGCATCATTTCGGCGCAGCTGCACTTTTCGCGGAGATCAGCTGACACGATTTGTGTTTTTAAAAAGCCTTTGCTCGTCTGTAACCTTTGTTAAGCGGATCCTGACACACAGACGCTGCTGTTGGACGGTATGAACAAAATAAACAATCTTCAGGGTACTGTTAGAGCCGATGTTTATGGGAAGGACCACGAACTTTTCGCGAAAATAATTGTGCCCCAGTTTGTTTCAGTACCTTGCGTGCACATATGCAGCTCTGCTTCACGGTCACAGACAAAATAGTAATACAGACGTGAAATGACGTGGCGACTTATTTGATGAAGGCGAACTTCGCCGCTTATTGGCTGCCCGAGACTGTTTATGCCAGCCCCATGTCTGTTTGACTCCTGCATGTTACTGCAGGTTTCCTATTGGACTGGCTGCCGGCTAGCAGGGCAGCCACCTTTACTCTGATTGGCGGCAGGTGTTTCCGCCATGTTGCTGACCAGCGAAGCCATTTCACTGGCGTGTGTAACTGAATTTGCTGTCCTACCTGGTATTAAAAATATTCTGTGGCACGGTTATTTGCAGCGTGTCTTTGTGTGGTGATGTACCTCATTTGACTGTGCCAGTCACAATGAGGTTACTCCAAAAGCACCCGTCTTTGATTTGAAGACGCGTGACTGTCGTAACGGTCAATTTCTGAACGTGAAGCGGAATTACTGACTCGCGCGTAAGGCACTGAAACTAACTGGTGTATAATTATTTTCGCGAAATGTTAATGTCCCTATTCATGGGCCGGTATTTTTCACGAAAAGATTTTCGCAACAGCTTGTTTCAAAGACTTACGCGCACACCTGCAATACTGCTTCTTGGTCAATAATTGGATGATTTTATGAGTAGTCTTTACCGGTTTCAAATTTCTGCATTTGTCGCGTGGACAGTGGCGGCTCGTGGATTGTTGCCAGGTAGGGCTGCAGTTGCCAAGAGCTGTACAGGGTTGTGCGCTGGTTGACTCTACAGCCACTGACACGCTGATGTGCAGGTGTCCCTTACTACTGAGTGGTCACAACACATCTAGTAGCCGGCAAATATTTCATGGTCGTTGGTCTACGGCGCGTTCATCAAGAGTGTACAGTTCAGACTATCTGCAGCCCCACCTGCCAACAACCCACGAGCCGCCACTGCGCGTAGGAACAGCGGAGCGATAAGTGCCAGAGTTCCACGCTCGACGAGAAGCATATCGCCTCTAGTCACAGCTTGCCAAACTGGCGTGCAAAGTTTTCATTGTAGTCTGTTTTCTATAGAATATAAGCCGTGACCCTAAAATTTTATTTTTAGGTTGTATGAAGCTTAGGTCAGCGCACGCCTCTCGTTTTGAACTTTAGCTATTTTGAGACGCCGAACAAGCGTGCAGAATATTTCAAATTATAAAATAATAGTTTTAAGTGTGCGTTCTTTTCGTAGATAAACATTATGTGTATAAGCTTAGCCGTCTTTAAGGCCGCGGATATAGATTTGGCAACACTGCCAGGAAGGGTTATTTTAACTTTTTTTTTGTCTCGCCAACGACAGTGGTTTCCTCTGATTCGCCGGTATGTAGGGTAGTGTAACGAATATAGAACAGCCATTGTCTTTCGAGAGTTAAAAGAAGTGTTAAAATGACCCTTGTGTGCAGGGTTGCCAGATCTAAGGCTATGATATAAGTTAAGCGGTTTGGCGTAAGACAGAATACTCGTGACGCGCTACAACACCGTCAACACGCCAGGTGTTTTAGGGTACGTGCCAATCACAGACCCGTGGTGCCGCTGTAACCTTGCTATGATAGGCGCAGTCAAATAACAGACGCGTCTACGATGTCAATAACCATCGAAGCAGAGCTGCTAATATGCACGTAAAGCGATGAAACTACACTGTATTCAGGATAAAGTCTTACTATTTTGACAGCAGATGCAACCAATGTAACGGTCCTAAATACTGTGAAGGTCAACGTCCCTACTTATAGCTACTAAGACATTAAATAGTACACAAAAATCAGTGACACTATTCACTGTGCCTTGGGAGGAATTCCATGCGATAGTGAAGGGTGTATGTGTGACACTTAGACATGATTATACAGAACTCCGACTTGTCTGAGGAGCAATTAAACTGGCAGGTAAGGATTGCTTTTAGCATAAAAATATATTTTTGCACCGTCTTGTTTGATTGCCTTACGCGCACCTCTGCAGCTCTGCTTTATGGTCAGTAATTGAAAAGTGCATTTGATTTCTCAACCATGTCCATGAAGTTAATGTACTTTTACACTGATTTAGGTTATTAAATACTATGAAGAATTTGTAGTTGAATATCGTTCTCTTAGTAGATGGCTCATCTCTTTGTATTTCAGTTGTACAGTCATGCTTACTTAAAATACGTTTCACTTCCTCTTGAAAATGTTTATTTTTAACTCCTGACGCAAAAAGAGGGGTATTTTAAGTTTTACGTGTCTAGCTGTGTATCTGTGTATATGTATGTCTATCTGTGGCAACGTAGCTCCTAAACGAATGGACGTATGTTGATGCGGTTTTTTTTTGTTTGAAAGCTGACGTGATCGAGAGAGTTCTTAGCTATGATTAGGACTAGGAATATTTCGCGAGTTAAACGACCAACATGCTAGAATCCATTATCCTGTGTATACCGAAACCCTACGGTTTGTCCATCAACTGCTACTCCTTCAGACAGTAGACAATGAACGAATATACGGCTCTTGCGTATGCATAGGACATTGGATTCTAGCTTGCAGGTAATTGAAATCGCGAATATTTCCTAGCCCTAGCTATGATGAAATGAAATCTGTTCAGCCGTTTAAAGATCGTCAGTTCATTAATTTTTTAAAGTGAATGTGATCAATTTTACTGGTCTGATCGATTTGAAATTTGGTATACTGTGAGTCGTGGTGTTTTTTAATTTTTAATTTAAGACTTAAGTTGTTTATGTGTTGATTGTTGCAGAATTTGCGTAAAATTTAAGGCGCATATTAAAATATACATTAGCTAGAAGTCTTTTTGTCTCACATGAAAACATAACTTAGAATGTCTAAAAATCAGTTCTTTAATTGTGTTTAGTGGCCGGAATTACTTGGATTTTCCTAACAACGTAGCACTTGTTTCTTCTGTAGTGACTGTTGTGATTTTACACACAATAGGCCTATATACTAATGTATATGTAATACCAATTGTTGTATAAAACCTTTTTTAATCCTGCAAAAAGCAATAGTATGCGTTCGTCTCAGGTAGAGCTACAGTAAACCAATTTTAGTAAAAAAAATTTTTGCACAAAATTTATTCAATACCTTACCTGCACGTATTCAACTTTGTATAATGGTTATTTGTAACATGCCTTGTGATAGGGTATCTCTCTCATTTCACTTTGCTAATGTGGATAAAGTTACTGCGACACCATAAGTGTGTGATTTGCAGGTAGAACCGTAGCCATCTTTAGTAGAAGGCCGCGGCCTTAGATCTGGCAACCTTTCCAGGAAAGTTCATTTTAACACTTATTTTAACTCTACTTAGGCAATGGCTGTACCTGATTCGTTACACTGCCCTGCATACCAGCGAATCAGGGGAAGCCACTGTAGTTGGCGAGACAAAATAAAGTGTTAAAATGACCCTTCCTGGCAAGGTTGCAGGATCTAAATGTACGGACTTCTACTAAAGACGGCTCTGGTAGAACCCTAAAACGGTGATATTTTAAAACATTACATAGCTGATGATTAGAGGTACGTCAATTTCGCAGATACATTCCAGGTCAGGTTTATCGCCAAAATGTATACTTATTGATCACGTGTGTGATTAGCTGGCGGCTGTCACGAAACGCATTTGACTACCGCAAGCCAGTAGTAAATACTGAAATAATTCCTAGAGCTATCGCTAGAGACAGTGATTTTTGGTGAAAAGAATTCTGCAACATTTTGTTTCAATGCCTTATGTGAACATCTGTTTCTCTGCTTCGTGGTCAGTGATTGGAAGTTTTTAACACTCAACGTCTCGGGGTTCTACCCGCAAATCACGGACGTGTGGTGTCGCAGTAACAACGTTCTGGTTGGTGCAGTCAAATGAGCCACGCCTCGGCCCTATTAAATTCTGCCAATAACCACGGACCAGAGTTGCGGGTGTGCACGTCAGGCATTGAAACAAGTTGTTGCAGAATTCTTTTCACCAAAAATCACTGACTCTAGCTATCGCGTGTTACTCGCTTGTAAGGTTGTAAGCCAATGAATAATCGACTGTGTCCAGTGCATGTACAAGACTGAGAAATCTAGGCTACTGCCAGATGAATTCGCGAAATTGACGTACCTCTACTGATGATAAATAGCGATAATGGTTAGAGCCCCGGAAATTTCGCGGATTCAACTGAGGAGAGGTTGGATTTCTAAGTCATGTATATGTTGGAAACTATTTCGATTGGGTCATTGTTTATTAAACGTGACCTTGCGGACTCCGAACCAATGGCGGACATGCGTAAAAACGCTCACGGACTCCTGCGCTACATTGTCAAATGTTCAAATGCTCACTCACTGGAGCAGCAGCCAATGAACAAATATAGCTGAGGACAGTGCACACAGGACTGTGGAGTCTAGCCTGCTGGGCGTTGAACCCGCGAAATATCCGGGCCTCTAA
>PNEQ01046237.1:7532-18708 GCA_003012365.1 Medauroidea extradentata
TTGTTGCCATCTATCGGAGAATCCATCAAGGCAGATACCCCTTTCCCAGCTCTGAGGAGCCGAGATGCATAGGGCCCGCACGCCAGAGCCTGCATCGGTTCTAAGATCCGGTGGCGCCACGAGGAGGCTGCAGGTTGACTTGGGTGTGAGAGGTTTTTGTGCTGAGGGATCACGGAAGCGTAAAGCTAGCACCAGAGGCATAGGAACCCATCCTGGTATAGTGCCCACCAATACTCACGAGCCCCGGAGCAACATCGCACCCCTGCGAGTGTGTATGTGGTTACTCCCTTCGGATACTAGAGCGTTCGTGCTTAGCACAGAAAGATCTGTGCAAGCAGCTGCCCTCTGATTGGCTGTTAATGATCCTGCCGGCCAATCACAGCTTCAGCCAATCACAGGCCTCCGCCGTTCCGGACCGACAGAAAACACCACAGCTAACTTACAGCTAGCAATTTCTATAATTTAATCGTGTTAAATTGTGAGTGTATGGTATAATAATAATTACCTAATTAAATAAAATATAGCAATGTAATTTCAACAGCGGCGCTGCCACGTGAGCCATAGGCTGTACAGTGTATATTATGCCATATGCTATGAAATACATAGTGCTTCGCAGTGATGTTTTCGTGGAGAAATTCTTGGTATAGTGAAATATATTACGTGTTACCCCAGGTTTCCCTTGTAAGTGTAACTTGTAATTGTTTGGTGTATTTGTGCGTCCCTATACCGTGTCCTCTCCAGATAACTATATACATCCTCCTTGGTCGCCACGTCCACGCCCGCCTGCACTGCCCCCCTTCCCAACCTAACCCACCTGACACCTTACCGGCCAGTGGTATCGTGTGATCAGTCTCTCTCTCTCTCTCTCTCTCTGTCTCTCTAGCACACACGCTTCCAGCAGCCTTCACACGAATGAAGTAAATGTATTTTAATTTGCTCGATATGAATTATTATTTCTTAAAAATTGTGATGTTATTGAAAATAATCAAATATGCGTGTAAGTATCTTTTAAAAATATTATTTTTTATTACAATTTTTTACCATGACAAATTAAATTACAGTAAAAATCGTATTTTAGAAGCACTTTTGTAGTTCCTGGTGGTTAGAAATATGATGGACTCTGATATTAACGTGCAAGGTAAAAATGAATCATAGTTATGTTTAAATAGAAAAAATACTGAAGACTGTTCTTACGTTTTTTGTTATACTGTAATTAGTTTCATGAAAGTTATGTTTTTGTCTGATTAGGATATTTAGGGTAGAAAGGAGGGGTCGTGTATAGTTAAGACGAGCAAAGTAGAAATATATGTTCTGTATATTAGTTTTACATTGATGGTTAATGTAAATGGGTTTATATATTTTTACGTATGGAATCGTTAAGAATGGTTAGGATGAGAGAGAGATTTTGTTTAGCGACCGACATCGAAGTCTTTAGCGCTGGAAGAATGGTTAGGTTTTAGTCTGACTGGGAGATAGGAACTTGAAAGGAAATAAAGACGTATTAGAACAGTAATACATATGGAAGAAACTTTTAAAGATATGAAATAATGAAATTGGTTTCTAATTTACGTACTATGTACAAAAGTGAATGAAGAAAAGACCTGCAGCTTTACACATAGTCATTTTTACTTCCGCTTATCAGTAAAATGTATTTTACATACACGTTGCGCATCGTATATGATGTCTGTTGATGGTGAAAACTGAATGTCTATACTGGACGAGATCTTCCATCTTGAATGATAATAACTCTAACTAATAGAACCTTGCCCTACGAAGAATGTTACAAGCTAATGGCTGTACAGTAGCCTTTTACTGATATGTCCTTCGGTAAGAGGCGAGATGTACTTTCATAAAGTAAAACGTATACGTAATTTAAGGTGAGAAAATTTTGGTATCTTGGTTTGCATGACGAGATAAAATACAGAGTCAAGACACGAACTACAAAGGATTTCTTCCCTTTATCTATCAAACGATATTATTTTGTGCGAGCAAAGAAATGTGAAATGTATATACGAAAACACTTGAAAATAAAACATGAAATTTGGTAACAAACATGTACGCAGGACAGTATAATATAAAAGGATAAGACTTACATTTATAACTGAAGTAAGTGTACGAACAGCATCAGTCGGGAGAGAAAATATTTCACTAGTGAAGAGGTGACGTCACTTACAGTGAAGATGAAAAATATTCGTGTGTGTTCTTGCTACAAATATGTATTTATGGAAAAAAAAATCAGTATGTGTGAAGTCTGATCATTTTAAAGTATTGTTCGTAGTATGTAGCAGTGAGAAAACTATGATATCTGGATTGGATAAAGCAGCAACTTGAAACGGCATACGGGTTAGTCTTTGATAAGGTCTCTTCTCTGTAGCTATAAGTCGTCATTTAAGGAAATTGTAACCGTTATGTAGTTACGGTTTAACTTTGTGAGAATCGACGTCAACACCTTCTGGACACCAATGGAACTAGTGCTACAAGACATTTGCGTGTGGATATGCTATATGGAGACAAAGAATAAGTTAATGTAATACAAACCGGTGTCGTACAGCATATTGATGTTGTGAGAGCTGTAGACTGTATGCATTTATAGCATATAAGTACAGGTCATGATATTCTCCCTGGAAAGCAACAAGATTCGATGATGAAACGAACTTAGGAGAAAATTGAACCTACTACGAATTATGTGTTAATGGTGTAGCCATCATTAACTTCTGTTTCGTATGTGAACAGCCCGGAATATTTGTCAATGACTTCAAGATACCCATGTTGATTCTGTGATATGAATAACAGTCCATGTTGCCATGGTAGGGTAGGTGGCATGAGACGAAAAACATGTATGAATAAGGACTGTTTGGTTAATTTTATACTAAGGGTGTTAGAAGTGCGGGCGCGAGATTAGGTGTATTAATACGTCTATCAGTCAACTAAGAACATGACGGGATGCTTACGACGAACATGTTAAAAGTTACGAAGCTAAAGCTTCTACGAATGTACTTGTTACAGATACAAACAATAAAATTGTAATTGTACTGAAGAGGTTGGCTTTCTGAGGTAGTCTGAAGACATATATTGAAATGAACTCAGCAAGGACTTTTGGGTATGAAAGAATATTCGGTTCGATAACCTTGAGAAGAGATGGAAAAATACTGAGTAAAGAAATAGAATGTACGGTATGGTTGGAGTGCTATTACACTAAACCTGTACCATTTTAAGACACACGTTGTACGAAAGCGAACAGGACGAAGCACATGCCACTACATGACATTTATGAAATTGGATGAATAAGAGATGACTGTGTAAGGTTCTATGTGACGTAATTTACCTATGACTACAACTCACTTCGGAAATAAAAATTGTACAGTATGTGTTCGATGTTACCTGTAACTAGTAGGAATGGTAGCAGTGAAGCAGAATTTCAGCTACATCAGTGAATAAGTTATGATGAGATGTGAGCTCGTGTTGAACAACTTCGACTAGCACTGCGGTAGCTTCACCTCTGTTGGCGATATCTTCGCCGGTGATAACTACCACTACCGCCATGAAAATGACTATGACGGCGCATGAGATTTCTTTGATAAAACTAGAAATATATGTGACTGGGTCAATAAAGCGTAGATGATGCTTCTGTTACGAGGCCTTAGTTTGCATTGTGACGACACGAAGTTGATGAGAACTCTAAACTATGGTTTTTGATGCTTGATCAGGCATTATATGGACATGAATGTGATTATTTTAAAATGAAGACTGAATAAATTTTCAAGGGAAGTGGTGTTTTATAAGTAGTGGTTATAGACTATGTTTAAATAAAATGTGATGATTAGGGAAACATGGGTTTTTATTTAACTTGGGAGTTTGACAGAAATAATTATTACGTCTTAAATACTTTGTGCAAAAAGTAAAGACATGACAGAAAATAGTAATATATGAAACTGAAATAACTGATCTGGTATGGAAGTTGGTCGGTGACATGAGATTGGAAGATGGTATTTGGATGGATGTGAGATGTCGTGTATATGTGACTGCTCGCTACGCAGAGACAAAACCATATCTGCGTATATGTACAGTAGAAGAGTGTGATGAACAGTTCAGACAGGCTCTGACAGGACGTCCGAGAGTGAAGGTAGAGTTGTGAGGGGATATTGGGTGGGGGGATGGTATGTGTGTGGGTGTAGGGGTGGTGCGTTTAGCATAAGTTGTATGGATATGAAATTATTTGTCAGTTTCTTCGATGTAGTTGTGTACACCATGATTAAAAGTAGTCGAAGAGTCTTACATATGTAACTGACCAGAAATATTTATAATTTTAAAACGAATGATTGATTGTAACGGAAATTTAAATAAATGTAGCTAATTTGGTAGAAGTGTGAGTGTAGACGATGAAGTTCTGTAGGAAATAAAGTCCGTGTAGTTATAATAAAAATATGTATCAAAAAGTTTTATATAATTGATTGATTGATTTTATTGGGAATCGATCGGATATAGCTAAGACAGAAGTCTTGTTTAAATAGTATTCACTAATGACATTTAAATAAAGTTTTATAATTATTATTAGAATATTTTAAGAAAATCGTTTAATTTTGAAACTGATGATCAATACGTAGTCTCAATCGATGGTTATTACTACTTACGGTCGTCTAGCAGCTAGTATGTGAAGACATTGGTGACATGCTGTGTAGTGAGAATTAAAAAGGAAATATATTTTATTATGAAGGATAAGAAAGGGCTGGTAAAGTTGGGAGAGGGGGGTTAATGGGGTGTAGTAGTTTGAGCGGGTTATAACACGAGTGTCGATGAGAGGGGAAAGTAGGAGAAATTCATCATGTGACTAGCAGCCAATTAAAATAAAGGAATTGGTAGTGGTATGGGGAGGGGGGATAAATTTATATGTACATGTAAAAAGTGGTGGAGGGCTTCAGTGTGTCGATGGAACTCGTCCGGCTAAGACATGTCGGTAGTTTATTGAATTAAATAATTTTTATATAAAAAGTTTTTTATTAAATAATTTTTTATTAAAAAGTTTTTTTAAAAAGTTTAAACATAATTATAATTTATTAAAATTTCATTTATTAAATATGTGCGGGGTTATAATTTTTTGGAAGAAACACCAAGATAGTTGCGGGAAACAAGATGGCGGTAGGAAACAAGATGGAGGTAATATTTTTTTCGAAATTTTTCGGAATTTTTAGAATTTTTAAAATTTTTTTTTTGAAATTTTTTTTAAAATTTTTAAAATTTTGGAAATTTGGTAATTTGACACTCAAGGTCAAGGTCATGGCTAAAGGTTAAGGTTATCCAACAGGGCGGCCGGGCCGTGACGTCACAACATGGCGGATAAATTCACACTCGGCTGAAATCCACACTCCAGCTCCATGTCCCAGAACCGACATAACCTATCTACTCACGCCCCCTGATGTCACCGCAGGGGAAAAGTACTGTGGGAAACAAAGCTTGTTTACAAACATGCTGATTTGTTAGTTGGTAATTGCAGAAAGCAAACATGTTGCGCATTCATAGATTTGCATGCAAGGGTAAAAAATATTAGTTTCAATTTCATGGTTAAGATACAGAAATTAATGTTTACCTGAAAAAATGGCAAATTCCGAACAAATAATCAATTTTCTTGATATACATCTCATTCGGGACATGTGAAGCCAAACAGCTAAATGTAGGTAATGTTCGGCTGCGGTATCCATGGAGATAGGAATTGTTTCCCACACCTGACACTTTTCAAGTCGTCCATTTGGCACTTAGGGTCTGAATGTGTACTTTCCAATTTAAATTCTGATCTACTAGTTTTTTTTTTCAGTTGCTACAAGTGTATCCTGTCCCACTATGATTTTATGACCTGTAAGTTGCTGCAAGGAATATTTATTTTTATGTAAGAAAAGCATAAAGTTAGATTTTGTAACATTGAGGGACAACTTGTTTGTGTAAACCATGATTCCATTTCTTGAACTGCAGTTTTTACGTTATCTAGAAGATTGTTTATGTTGCTGTTTGTTACGATAAGTGATATGTCATCTGCGAACATTAATGTCTCACCAAGAGATAGGCATGCAGGAAAGTAATTAGTGTAAATTAAAAATAGTATAGGGCCCAAGACAGAAAACTTGACTATCGATAGTTAATGTGTGCACCATTATTCGCATGATGCATAGATACACTGCCTATGTGGAATTGTGCGAAACATTGCTGGCAAACAGTCAATCTCATTTAAGTTTTCCATATTTTGACAGTTCACTTTTGAGAAGTGTGTTTGTAAACAGGGTTGTTGAGACTGTGATTTTCCAAGAAACCAGGTGGGTTTAAAGCTCCAAACAATGGAACTGCCTGGAACGATTCTCACAATAGGTATGTCAAAACTTTGAGAAGTACATCAGATAGACTGTATCAGCAGTAGAAGTTTGTCTACTGTGTCGTAACATTCTTGTAAAGCTATATTTTTATTTTTGATGAACCCTTGTTGTCTAGGAATATTTATTATATATAGTAAAATCTGAGCTGTGTGGTGTCAATCACGTGATGCAGACATTAGAGATAACACGTACTTATTCCTGTGACCAGAAAACAAAACAAAAAAAAAATTAGAGACCAGAACTTTGTACTTGTATCCAGTACATTACAAATACATAGGTACCTATTAAGATGGAACATGCTCAAAACAATAAGATTTTAAGTAAAGATACAGATGCTATCGGCAGTATAACACCATTTAATAGTACAGAACACATTGATGAGACAAATTAAATGGTTGCTTAATAATTTGTAAACCTCTTATTTACAAGTCTTTTAACACAGATTCAACAGAATAGCTCATTTAGGTTACTTGTAGCTGTGCAATACTTCACGATATGTGACAGGTGGCAGAGAAAATTACAGTTAAAACATAGTTGCCCTCATACAAACGTCTCCAACATCTTCACAGATTAATATAATATGTAGTAGTGCCTATGATGCATGTTGCACTAAAAGTTTCACACAATTAATTAATCATGCAGGATATTGCCTTAAAATATTAACATTTTTAGTAATCTTATAAAGTATGGCTTTGAATGCTTCTGATTTTTTGTAGCCTCTATCCATAGTTTCAGCATGTACAAAAAAACTGTGGTAATATGTGTGAATTAGTTTGTGATCTGATTGACTTGATGGCAGTACATCAGCCGAAGAGATTCACATATAATATTACAGTCCTAAAGGAGAGCGGCTGTAGAACGATAGGTCTGTCGTTCTACCCCGGGGCCTATTCCACCAACAGACTTTGCAACTTTTCACTATTCACTTTGCATAAAACTGAAAAGTGCAATGGAAATGTGTTGCACCAAAAATTACAAACGCTTTGCATTCTTCCGGCCGGTCTGCAAAGTCTTTGCAGTATTTTATATTCATAGTTTACATTACTCATTTCATGTTTATAGGTTACAAAGTGCATGATGCTTAAAAAAAAAGAAGTTGTGCTTAAAAATTAGCAAAGTAGAACTCATACAAGAAAAAAAATATTTTATTCAGAAGTTTCTCACGCACATACAGAAACAAAAGGAGAAGGAATGGACAGAAACTCATGCATTGAAGCCACATCATGCATTTGTCCTCCATTTCCCAACCAATGTAGACATAAACATTTACTGCTATTTGTAATGTTCTGAAGACGTGCCCCTATCGCACCAAAAATCAATTCAACTAATTGTGCACTGAACCTAAAACCTTCTTTAAATTGAACATCATTTTCAATCACAAAATTTATTCGTGATTTATAATTCTTCCTTGATGTTCTTCTGTTTTATTCATCAGATTCGTCACTATAATGCAGCAACGAGTCTAATCATTTTTCTTGTTTTAATTTTGTCATATGTGCTTCTATTACACCTGTTATATCGTCATTTCTTTTCGTCACATTACTTGAAATAGTTTCTTACATGCCAAGTTCATACTAATCACTTTTAACCACCTTATTTAAATTATTAATTAACAATACACCATAAATAGTTTAGCTTCAAATGGAAAATTATCTTTGCACAATGTCTGAAAACTTTGCAAATATTCATAAATACTTTCTGCAAAGTGAGATTATTGTGGAACAGAAATGGGCTCAAAAATGCAAAGTCTTTGTGCTTTTCACATTGCTCATTTCATGTTTTGCTTGGCATATTACAATTTTCGTGGAATAGAAATACAAATGCAAAGTTCAAAGCGAAAAGTTGCAAAGTCTGTTGGTGGATTATAGACAGAGGAGGGAATGAGAATGTCTCGAGAAGACTACCCTCCATACTTTAAATTTAAACCTAAGAAATGGCAGCTTTACAGCACCTGGGACAGACGTACAGACTCCAGAAGTTGGAGACCATTGAGCCAGACTAATGAGTCAAGAATTGGCCCTAGTGGTAAAAATATTCCTTAAAAATTAGTGTTAATAATTGCAATGTAGTTTTAATTGGCCAGCATTGAAAGCTTAGCAGGTTTGGCTTGTTTGTAATGTGAACTGTGAGGGTGGTTGCAAGGTTTAGGAAGGTACTGGAGGATTGGTGCTGTGGGGATGGTGAGGAGTTGCTCTTCACTTGGCATTAGTTCAACTGAGAGTGTACATTCGCAGTGCATTCCACTCCCTCGCCATCCTCACCAGCATCGGCTGTCTACCCCTCTGCATTCTCCTCCTTACCCTCTGAATATTCTCACAGTTGATACTTTTACCTTTAAAAGTTCCCTTAGTTACTTTGCAAGCCAATCTTTCCCCTCCCCCTCCCCATTCATCACCCTATACAACCTGACCAGCCTTTACACTCTCCTTCTGTCCCTCAATGGTTGTTTATCCCAATTCCTTCACCATCACGCTAGGCCCAAAGTTCCTTTTCTCCTTACCAGCCTTATCCATTTAGTCATCACCCACCTCGCTGCCTTTTCTGTACCGTCTTCAGCTCCATATCCCTGACCCAAAAGTGTGATGGGCACAACCTGAATCCTTTGTATGTACTGAACTCAAAAACACAAAACTGATGTCACCTTCTGATTATATATTAAAGGATGTCAGGCTGTGAATGATCCTTTAAGACACTTCTTAGAAACTGCCTTAATCTACATTTACAAGATATGTGATTCAAAATAATCGAAACCCCTCTGAGCAAGCTTGTGTATGAAAACTGATTAAATTTATGCAGCCTAGTTAAAGAATTTAGGCCTAAGGTGTCAAAACATTACTGGTAGATTAGAAAGCATACAAATGTCTACATACACACCAATGTAAGTTTCATTATTTCAGAACTTTCAATTCATGTATGCAGTAAAAGTGCTAAGAAATTACTGCTGGTGGATACACAGTAGGTAGTACAAAAATGGTGCTGACTTCTCGTTTATTAGGTAATACACATGTTAAGGGTTCCTGCACGAATCTCAAAATAGTAATTACTTCAAAACCACCATACATGAAACAATAAAATTTAAGAACAACACCAGCGGAAGACATTCAAAAATATCAATAACGTAGGTGTATATTCACTTTGAGGTTCACTAATAATAATAAATAATAATTTAGTCTTGATATTGGGAAAGTTTGGTTTACAAACAATGTCGAACTGCCGAATTCAAAAGTTGCACTTGAAAAACAAATTAAACAGCTTTGCCAAGTTTATTATTTATATTTATGGCAACATCGTTGGTCTATCCTCTACAGTTTCATAATAAAATGTAAGAATTTTTTCGATGTACCACATAACCTCGCCGGAATGGTCGCCATTTTCATGCTCTGGGAGGCTGAATGTCTGCTGGCAGACCTCTCGACCTCATCCAGTAAAACACGGAGAACAGTTGTTCGCCGGCAGCCAACCGTTCTCTGTAAGAACTCTATAATCATCAAAACTCACAATTTCGGTGGAGGGAGTATGCAGGGTAGGAAACAATCCTTGAAAATAAATTTAAAATTCGGTCAAATCTCTTTGTGAATATAAAAAAAATTATTTTCCTACTCCAAAGCACAGTTAAAGAAATTTTTATGGTGGTAAGCCTGTTCATCCTGAAATTTCCAATCAACAAAACGTAATTGCAACTAAAAAAATTTCAAGAACAGAAACATTTCACCGGAATGTCTAATTACTGATGAAAATATTACCAAAAGGATTTAAAATGAAAAAGTAACAAACATATAGAAAAATAATGGCTAAAAGGACTAAACTGTTGGAAAGTAATTTGGAGTTCACTGTTGGCAACAGAAGAAAGTAATTTAAAGTTGACTGTTGGTACTATGTTTTTTATATATGTTGGTGTGCCTTTGTTCTACAAACACTGCTACAACAGATTATGGGCCCAGATGACTTGAAGTTTCGGCTGAATCACCTTATAAAGTGAAGATTAACTGACGTCAGTAAAAATGCCGTATCAGCTGCCCCCCATAGAAAAGCTGAGTGGGCGGGAAAATTACGATGCATGGAAGTTCGCTTTACAAGCTTACCTAGAAGATATGGACCTATTGGAATGTGTGACAGGTGAGTGCACAGACAAAAAAAAATGGACACAAAGGCACGATCCAAAATTATATTGCTTGTGGAATCGGTCATTTATGTTCATATACAACCGACCAAAATAGCAAAATAGGCTTGGGATATGTTAGCCTCAGCATTTGATGATACAGGACTTACTAGACGTGTAAGACTGTTACGAATACTCATAACTACCCGACTTGAAAACTGTGAAACAGTCGAGGAGTTTGTGAACAAAGTAATAACTCTGCATACAAACTCAACAATATTGGTTTAGTGTGACGCGTTGCCGTGCGCTGTTGGTGAGTGGTGTTGCCATGGGCGCCAGCTTCCCCGGAAGTTACCGGGCGGAGAGCATGAGAGGGGTTCGTTCGGCCGTCAGCCTTAGGGGCACAGTAACGTAGACATACACGTCAAGACACAGGGGTATTCACTTGGTGTGTGTGTGCATGAAATCCTAACCTTGTCAGAGCCAGGTTAGACGCTCAACACAGATCCCTCTTAAAGACCTAGTGAGGTAAACACTGTCACAAGAATGTGGTCGAGACACAGATTCAATTTCACTAATTATTTACTTACGTAACACGATTTAAGTTGCACGTGTGCACCGCAGATTGCCCCGTACACATTGAGGTTCCTTGGCGAACACACACAGGATACACTTGACCAGGTTAACTTTACCTTATTCACTACACACAATTATAAAA
>PNEQ01046238.1:0-12627 GCA_003012365.1 Medauroidea extradentata
CATTATATTTACTGGTTTTCAAGTTTTGTATGAAGTAAAATCATGCAAATTTTGACTTTGAAGTGACATTACGGGAAAACTGGCTGAGCTAATTTTTTTTCGTTAGAGGTAAATGTACTCTTCAGTAATGTCTACAAAACTAACACTATTTCATACAAATATAAAATTATGAATTTTTCCCCACTTGAACGCCCTTAAACGACGGAGCTATAAGGCCGTCCTTGAAGTATGTCCACAACGAGCCAAGCACTGAACTAGCGTGCACGATACCTGACGATCTATTTTTACAACGGGACTTTAAGGGTGTTCAAGTGCGATAAAGTCATAATTTTATATTTATACGAAATAGTGTTAGTTTTGTAGAAGATACTTGTGAGTGCAGTTTCCTCTTACGAAACAATTTTAGCTGACGTAGTTTTCTCATAACTGTGCGTTAAAGTCAAAATTTGCATGTTCTGCTGCCATGCAAATAGTGAAAACCAATTGATTTACGTACGTGAAATAACTCACAGTGAAATAACGTACAATGGACTAGGTACGTAATAAAACACTGAAAAAATCCCGCATACTTTTTTTGTATTAAAAAAATGGCCGGTTTTGCAATTTTTTCTGTACTTTGGCGATTTCTTTAAAATTCAAAATATTATTTTTTTAAATTTTTAATGGAAAGCACATGGAATGTAAGTTCACAGTGAATTATTTTGTTTAAGTAGGTCAGTTGGTGTTCACTATTTGCATGGCAGCAGAACATGCGAATTTTGACTTTGACGCACCCTTATGAGAAAACTATGAGAGCTAAAATTGTTTCGTAAGAGTAAAATGTACTCACAAGTATCGTCTACAAAACTAAGAATATTTCGTAAAAATATAAATTTATAATCTTATCGCACTTGAACACCCGTAAGTAGTGACCATATAATTTAAAATGTGGAAAGTCCGTAGCAAAGTTGAGTGTAAATCTCAATCTGAGTTTTACATGCATCCGGTTAGTACAGCTTGAAGTACGGCAGCCTGAAAACACCGTTTTTAGCAATGTTAGAGAACTTTGAAACAGTATTAATCATTAGAATGGTGTCTTAACAATGACATTCCGTCTTTGTTAGAAGTGTTTTCTTTTCGAACACTAAAACAATTAGTACATTTGGAATAGTTCTGCAAAAAATACCTATTTTCGGACATACTGCAACGCAATTGAAGAGCGCGGTAGGCAGTGCCCTTAATTAAGCATATTTAATTTGAAATTAAAAAAATTCGTCCGTAATAGCGGTTAGCAGGTGTATCGGGGGAAACGATGGTGTCCGAGATGCAGCTATGTGACATGTCGTTTGTTATGCTGATGCTAGATGTTTGAACACATGTTGTAGAGATAAAATACAACACCAAACACGTAGCTATTTGTTTATTTACAATCACCTGCACAATTTTCATTCCTGTAGGTTTTGTACAGCTCTGTCTCAGACTTGTTTGACAACACAGTCTGCGTATGTGTCATTCCTACATGCGTTCCAGTAAAGACAAGTTGCCGCCATATATTAATGTAGGCATACACTGCAGTTTCTTAACCAACAAAACCTGCCTTTTAAGTCATTGCAACTTATTTTGGCATTATATACAAACCCGTGGGCGGAATTTCGGTATTTTGATTTAGGGGGCAATAAAAAAAACGCCACTCCAACTAATAAAAACCTGGGGTGTCCGGGAATCCTCCCCGGAAAATTTCGGATTTCAAGATCCCAACTGGAGCTATTTAAGCAGTTTTCGGCCAAGTGGTTGTGAAAGTTACTACAGAAAAAAATAGATTTATAACCTCTAAGAAAAAATAACTGACTCAGAAGTGAAAATAGTGCGTACATTTTTTTCTCTCTCATAAATATTGGGGTGGGAAGCGACCACCCTTCCCCCAAGACGACCGAATCCCGACCATGTACAAACCTAAACCATTGGGTATGCCTAAACTGCCACAGGGTAGGGGGAAAGAATGGAGGGAAGCCTGCACAGAACGGCCTTTGCCTAATATATGAAGAGATTTGGTCAGCGCTCAACATCTAGGTCTCTACATAGCACTGGTGATGGGTGACACGAGGTGAGTATGGAGCGGCACCGGAATGTAGGGGCGGGTGTAACGAGAGACCCCCGAAAGAAACCCGCCGACCAGCGGTATCGTGCGGCAAGATTCCCGCATTCAAAACTTCGGGAACCAACCCCGGCGGGAAACGAAACGGGTCGCCTTGGTAGGAGGGGAGAGGTCTGATCACGCGGCCAACGTGGCCCCATCCTCGCCTAAATGCTGGCTTGCTATGAACATAAGAATTAAATACTAGTATGTACATCTATCTGACACAGAGATAAGCACATAAACAAGGCAAGTTTTAGTGGTGAGAAAGGTCGGTTTGTGTACGATTTGCAGGGCCACTGACAGGATTTCCGGGCCCCTGTGCAAGCAAGTCTTTAGGACCCCACTTCATCCAAATACCACCTTTTTTTTTTAATGAAAAATTAATATAACGTTATTTTTAATGCTGAATAACACAGGAAGTAAAAAAAAAATGTGACACGAGAATAATTATAAGTGGAGGGAAAATAATTTTTTCTAAATGTTTTATTTCATTGCATTTCAGTTCGCTGCCCCGGGCCCGGACCAATCATGCACTTTTGCCCCTTTTGACCCCCACCCCCCCTCCCTCTCGTAGGTCCTGAAGATTTGTAGCTATGTAGAGCGAGCCTTTCTCTAGACTCTTATTCGTCTTTATTCTGCTGCGAATAAGAAAGTCTTTCCTGAAAATGTCTCGGCGGGACGGCTGAAATATCAGGAACGGTCGTAAAGAACACATTTATGCACGCGCCTATAGTCGAGCGACTCACGTACGGTACAGTCGCTCTTTGTTTGTTTTATATTCTGGGCGACCTTCGTCCGTCAACAGAGGAACAAACACAAAACAAAGCAGATGTAAAATTCGTATCGATGCCTGGCACGGGCTTTTATTTTATATTTTGATTTACGAGTGCCAAGAGCCGAGTCGTTCAGACACAGTTTTAATTGGAAGGTGTATCGTCTTAGCTTTCCTACACATAACCCTGTGTCGTAAATCCCAAATTACGTAGTTCATTATTTTATTTCGCACACACACGGCTGGTCAGTTTATGGTTCGCCTGAACCACGGGCTGTACCACTTCGCTTGTAGAAACTACACACTTTTCTGTCATGACTGAATAATCATTGGAGCATAGACGGGGGCGGGGCGGGAAGGCGCTTCCCTGGAAAATAAATCTGAGGGGACAAATTTTGTCTCTCGTCTCATCCCACTTTTCCCACATTTTCCCAAAGTTACATTTCAGAATGACAATGGTTTATTTGTTGGAACAAATCCTGACGATCTCATATTCATTGCAATACATATTTTAATATTCGCTCCCTCCCCTCTCCGAGCCCTCCCACCACACACATAATAGTTGCACGTCCTTGCAGAGTAAAATATATCTAACATGAACAATACAGTTTACGATGCTGTGTATAATTTTTTTTTGTTAAGTGTTACATAGTTTGCACTCGCAGACGTGAGATAAATGTTATATTTTAAGTTTTCCATAGCATAATTATGCAGATATTATATAACGTACATGATGCAAGGTAGAGTCGTCATCTAAGATTATTATTTTTAAATAAAAGTAATCTTATTAAAATCTTACTTAGCAAAGTCGAGTGTATACGTTTTTATCGTAGTTTCATTTATAAGACGCAGTTATTGCACTATTAAACTTGCTATACTGCGTCTGTTAGATTAATAATAATCGTCCACAATAATGTGTCCTAATGAAGATAGACAAAACAGTGAACCACGCAATGTTATTTAACGTATTAAATGTGTCGAAAAGTATGAGGTAATATTTTCAATATTTTATTTGGCACTTATTTTGTTCAGTATTTTTGGAGCAGTCTTGGGAAGGGCCATGGCCCGTATGCCCCCTCCCCTCTGTATCCTTACCTGTAACAAACGGTTGTCATTCCAAAATTTTGCCATTATTATGCCAATTAATAAAACCTACAATAAATAACATTTTAGCAGTTTCCTTTTGATATGTATATTATTATATGTGTTAGTATAAAAGTTATTGTGTTGGTTTTTGGTTGAAAAACAATGTTGGGCCAACATTATTTCCATATAAGTTTTCCTACACAGTCCATTTCCATCATTGCCAACCAAAAGCGAACGGTTGGTTTAACGCGTGTTTCCCAGCACAACATATTGCCAACCTTTCCAGCCAATTTCCAACCGTTGGCCCAACGTACGATGCTACTGGGTGTAAATATGTATGAATGTATGTATATATGAATGTGTATGTATATGTGTGGGGGGTGGTTTGTGTGTGTACGCATACTGTTGGAAATGTAACATACCACCCCCCTCCTTCCGTGAAAATGTCTGTGGGCGTATCTGTGCTCCTCGCTACTATATTTCACGAAACTAAACTATAACAGCTAACTTTATAGGAACTGACATCTCGATCTCACAATCACAGTTCTCTTAACAATTTTCAGGTGCCGTGATCATGCTTTGTATCGCATAAGTAACGTTGCGCTACTATTACAAATATACGTTGGTAAGACATTTTGTGAAGGGAAGCAGGATGGTCGACGCGGTTTTTGGGAAAATAATTCCCTGCCCTCATGCACTGATCTCTTTTATTTATGTATTTTTATTTATTTATTTTATTTCGTCTTTAATTTTCTTGGCGAAGTTAAGGCTAAAGAACCTTCTCTTACACTTAACCAAATTTTAAATAAATATCACATGCACAAAGGTAGTAATGCTTCAGAAACCAGTAGTGCAATAAATAATTTTTTTGGTGAAAATTTACCCATTCTGGTGCAAAAGTGGCCGCGGTGGCCGATTGTTCGGACCTCTCACCTTCCACCTAGGCGATCTGGGTTCGAGTCCCGGCGGGGTCGGTCCCCGGATTTTCGCATGTTGGAATCGTGCTGGACGATGCCGCTGGTCGGTGGATTTTCTCGGGGATCTCCCGTTACCCATGTCCTTTCATTCCGGCGCTGCTCCATACTTATCTCATGTTACCCCTCACCAACAATAAAGACCTCAATGTTAAGCGCTGAACAAAATCTCTTACTTACTGGTGCAAAATCCAATCAGGTTACGGCAGTTTATGTTAAACCCTGGAATGGTACCGTGTAACTGAGATTTTGGCTTTGCGGAGTGTTCAGTTCACAAACATGGCTCACGGAAGAGTGATGGTCTTGTATGTAAGCAAGCATGATGTTATAAGATGTGAAGACTTTATGAGAACTGGGTGTACGCTACATAAATATCGCTTCGCGCGCCTACAGCCTTCTGGGGCATATGACAAGTGCCTACTCGTCAAGCTTTTCTGTTTTTCAAATATTGTGACAAGGTATTGACACGTGACAAGCTACCAAAATACTTTAATATTTTCTATACTGCACGGTACACCTGTTAAAAACATGTTCAGGGGCTCCTCAAAGTGGCTAGAAACAAGTTTTTCAAACTGTTGTGTCCGGGAAGGTAAAAACCAGGTTCGTAAAACTGGCAAGAGAGAAGCTATAGTCTGACTTGACACTAGATTTTTTTTTACAAATAATACTACCAGGCCACAGCCCTAAGTCCCAAAGAGTAAAAACAACTCTATAGAAATCACAAAGACTAGATGCCGCATTTGACGTACGAAACAGGCAGACCATAAGAGTTAAACTGGTTCGTGCAACAACTGTGTCGCCTTTATACGCGGGGCACGATAACGGCCTACAGTGTTTTGGTCGTTGGTTTTTTATATGGGACTTTAAGGGGGCGGTTCCCCTCAGTTTCCAACGTCTTTTTTTATTTGTATGTTTGTACCAGATATTTTTTTCTTATTATTTTAGACAAAATTTGTGATTAAATCTTCCTCTTAGGAAATTTCTATACCTCTCATAGTTTTTGCGTAGTGAGTCGTAAACGTCAAATTTTGCACTTTACGGTTTTATGCACGCCACAAAAACCAACTGACAAACCAAACCGGAAAAATTCACAGTGTATAACAATGTTGTAGGCTATGATTTGATACATATAAACACAAAAATTATTTTTTTTTGTATTTAATAAAAAATACTAAATTTTAAAATTAAAATTTCAAAATTTCGAAATTTTTTTAAAAATATAAAAATGTATTTCATTTTGTTTTTATATATGTCAAATCATAGTCGACAACATCGTTATACACTGTGATCTTTTTCAGTTTGGTACGTATGTTAGTTGGTTTTTGTGGCGTGCATAAAACCGTAAAGTGCAATTTTTTACGTTTACGACTCATTACGCAAAAACTGTGAGAGATACACAAACTTCCTAAGAGGAAGATTTAATCACAAATTTTGTCTAAAATAAGAAAAAAATATCTGGTACAAATATGAAAATAAAAAAAGCTGTTGAAAACTGAGGTGAACCGAACCTTTAAGCGGTGACCCCTCTTTTTTATTTACGGAGATCGCGTGGTTCTATGTTATGTAATTTTATTTTGTGCCTCTGTAAAAATATGGTTAAGTGTAAGAGAAGACTACATGCCTTAACTTCGCCATTTGAAAAATAAGTCAAAATAAATAAATAAAATATCCAGCGCGTGCATCGTGTATTTTTGTTTTACAATTCAGATTGGTATTTTCTACGTGACAGCAGTCTGAAAACCACGTTTTTAGCCAGTTTGAGGTTCCCCGAATCCGTGTTTCTAGGCACGATATCTAGAAAACAAAAATAGAGACGCATAGTTTTAAATGTTTTATTCTTTTCGTAGATAAAAATATCGAACATATGTATAGTAGTATTGCTTGACACGCGTACCAGTGCTGCCATATCGCTTCCGTGGGACTTGTCTCAACATGATGTAGGTACTACATTTGTATATCAGATAATATTCCGCGAAACTTGCACTCCTGCGGTTAAAGACGCTGCTAAAGCACGCAGGGAAGAGCTGATAACATCTTGTGTTTGTAAAACGACCTGTGCTATTCGTCAGTTCCAGGAAGGAAGCACATTCCTGAGAGGGTCAGGGTGACAGGAGACCATTGTCTGGTCACAGGGTAAAGTCCAGTCTGACCACGCCAAGTATTATCTGCATGCAGTTGTCTCTCGTTTACTTGCCACTCTTGCTGGAATGTGTACAGCACCTGTCAGCAGTTTTACCACTCGCACAACACTGTCGCCGTACTTCGCTGTGATATTATTTATTGACTTACATATATGTTGCGAATGAAGAGGGAGTGTCAGACAACTTTATTGTATTTTCCGTTTTTGAACCATAACATTTATTCTAATTGTATTATCAAGATTTTCTCTTCAACAAAGCATAGGATATATTCTTGGTAAACTGCTTGACGTAAACAATAATGGAATCTTTCATTAATTTGTCATGCAGAATCATTGCAAGAGAATTATTGAAAGTCAGTCCATAATTACCTTGCAATGATTCTGGGTGAAAAATTATTGGAAGATTTCATTAGTATTTATGTGAAGCAGTTTACCAAAAAATATATAATAATCTTTGTTGAAGAGAATATTTTGATAATACAATTTGAATAAATTTTATGGTTCAAAAACTGAAAACACAATTAAATTGCCTTATACTCTCCCATAAGGGTCGACTACACATTCCTGTGTGGTAAAGTGTTATACTAAGGAGAACTGGAGTAAAATACATGATGAGAACACTTGCACTGACTTGTGAAAATGTATATTATATTTTTCATTTAATGGACGAATATAACATGACGGTGATTTCAAAATTTATGTTTTCTTTTTCACACTCTGAAAAGTTGACAAAATGCAAAACGAAAATTATAAAAATATGTCGACATGGTTTTTCTTTGTAAAATGGTCTCATAATCAATTTGGTTAAAAAAAATTTTTAAACGCTTTCTTGTAAAACTGTTGTTCGACGAATGTAGTTTATCTTGTAGGTACCAATAGTGTCGTATCTTTACAGCATAATCATGTTTCTCTTAAAAAATTTCACCAACAAATTCAAAGTAAGAATATTACTCTCCCCTTGTGTCATTCTAACATCTATTTAAGGACGCAATGATTGTTATTCAGCTTGAGGAAATCTTAAGAAAGACCTTAACTTAACTTCTAAGTATTTCTCTAGAGTTCACTCACTTGTCGTTTCTGCAATGACAATTCCCCACAGAGAACTTAGAATTTACTCAATGTGACTGCAATCTACAATTTTTTTTGTCGAATCGTGTCTATATGGGTGGTTCACGAGCACTCTTGAACATCATCATGTCTATAATAATGAGTAAAAAACATTACTTATTGTGAACTCATGCGTTAACTTTTGAACACATTACAATCTACATACTTGGATTGTTACTTAGGTTAAGGTTAATTCTACTATAGGTTAGCAAGCTCAATGTTACCAGTTTGTCACAGGGAGAATTTATGCCGCTTGAGCGCTGGTATCTGTACTGCGTGCAAACTGACCAATTACGTAACTTTCTTGAATTTTAAGTTACATTAAGGTCATAGACTCATTTATTTCAAACAACTGCAAATAACTTGAATATTTTCTAACCGAATACTTTGAAAAAAAATTGAGGCTGTGTACAGTCATAAGATACAACTTTTTTCCAGAGAGTTTTTTTAATAATGTACCGTTTGCTAGCAAAAAAAAATATTTTGCTTCATTTTGGCTTATTTTGACAACTAAGTATGTGATATTTCAGGGAGGGGGAGGATCTAAAAATCCGTTTGCTGTATTGCAACAGAAAAAATGCATATACAAACGATGATATGTGAGTGTTACAACTGTATGTAAGAATGAATTATATATATATATATATTAATTTGCGTTAAAAATAATTCGAAACCACTGCAAGACTAATCAGCGAGGCCTTACACTCTAAATCTGAATTAGTGAATATTCATTGATTCACGCTGAGGGATGGAGCAGTTTCAACAATTTGAAACAGTGAAAGTAGTCAATGTTTAATTTGTGAATATTCACTGATTTCCTTCAAGACTGCCAACATTTTACAAGTGAATCAGTAAATATTCACCAGTTATTTCAGTTGTTTTCAATAAACAGTTTTCTCTTATTGAATCAGTGAAAAATTACTGTAATATCTGTGGACATTCACTAATTAACTTGTTGAATTCTGGCACTCTTTATCGGAATCAGTGAATAGTCACAGATTTCACAGTGGTTTCCCACTGATTCAATTTGTTAAAACTGCTCCACCCATCGGCGTGAATCAGTGAATATTCACTAATTCAGATTTAGAGTGTAAGTTGACAAATTAAAACGCGAAATTTGTTTCTTTTCACTTAAAAATTAAGTTAAATTACTTCTGTAATTTCCAAGTCTATTTGAATTTAGTTTTATTATGGTTTCATATATTTCTGGTCCCTTAGCGACAGCAGCACGCCTAGCAGCAGGAATTTTCCCTGTACTAATCTCTCCAACATGGAAACACATTTTCTTTCTAACCTGTAGTAGAATTAACCTTACGTACGTTGCTTTGTTTATACTAACAAGTGGCAGGAAACCGTAAATTATCTGAAAGGTCAAAAGTAACTAACGTTTCAAAAGTGCTCACTTGATCCCGAATGACCTATATTAAGGAAAAGAAGACACACAGGAAACTATGTCGCTATTATAAGTTTATAAACACAGCACGTTTATTAAAAACATAAATGTTGGGCTCAGCCAAGGCGTTCCCTCGCCTTTGCGCAGTTCTTCTCTTCAGGCGACCGACCATGCATCGTAGGTTTACGATGATGCAGGTAACACTTTCTAACGCGACCTAAAATCGATATCGAAGAATCGCTACAGTGTTTAGACACACATCTGTATTTGTGGTCAAATATTTTTCGTTGTAATAAACCGTAAAATTTTGTAGATTTTTGCACGTAAAGTATTGCAAACTTTGCAACAAAAATACATCAAAATCATTCAGTTTTTTTTTAAAGGCAACTGAATTATTTAGCAAATATATATTGCCTTGTGCATTCTATGATTGCACACAGTTTAGAATTTTTAAAATCTTTCTGTTAGAAATAATACTTACGAGTTTTTTTGCACCAATGGGGGAAACGAACAACCGAGCGTGGCCTTAAGAGCGAGTGGTAGATAAATAAACGCTGAAAACGTCAATTGAATTCTACGCTTTTTTCGAAGCCAATATGGATAAAATACTCGATGACAATCCTAGATAATGGTATTTGCTAACTTTATTAGTAATTATTTATCCAGAATTACTAATTCGTTACGCGTGATCTCTTGCGCTGCAGTTAAATGCACGAGGTTCCGGTGTCAGAGATTGTGCCTCAAAAGTTCGTAACAATGGAAACTATTTTGTTTAAAACGTAGGCTAAAACTATTGTCTAGGATTGCTATTGATTAATTTTCGCATATTGGCTTCAAGAAACCTACAGTTACAGATTAATGCTTTTAGCGTTGAATTATGTACCACGCCCTCTTAATACCACACTTTCGCCCCCTCTCCTCCCCACTCAAACTAAAATTCCAACGACGTTGCTAGGTAGGGTACAGGACCAAGTTTACCTCCGCCTCCCTACTACCTAAGGTTTTTGCAGCGAGTCGCGGCTATTTTTTTTTAGGAAACTATTTAACGCGCATTGTATGAGTATATCTACGAAAATAACATACACTCCAAACTACGTTGCTGTAGTTTAAATATTTCAGCACGCTAATTAGAAACATTATTTTTCGGCCCCTCAAAATGACCAAAAATAGCTGTTGCAGACTCCATATCTGGAAAAACAACGGATTCGAAAAACACGACTACAGAAACGAGAGTTAGACCTTCAACTATGCTGCTGAGAAATAAAATAACGTGCCTACCGTTTCAAGTCCCACAGGAAAAAGTATAATAGTAAAGCGCTGCACACCAGCTGAGTGGCTTGGGCGGAGAGACGATAAGCATTACATAAGCCGGTCGGCGATGTTCTGCCTCACACACACAAACGCATCCTATCTAGGAAGGGCCCTTCATACATTTGTACAGTTATTTGACTTACGTTGTTCTATTTTTTTTGTCTGTGGGCATACTAGCAACTTCTAAGCAATGTTATCGTAATGAAACACATTATTTTTTCAGTTGTATAAAAAAAAATATATATATATATACACACATATATTACAATAAAGGAACGATGCTTTACTTCAATAACACACATGATCGCAGTAGAACAGTATCAAAACACTCGCCTCACAATAAGGAAGACCTGGTTTCGATTTCCGGCTCTGACCATCCTGACTTCGGTTTTCCAGAGTTGATCGAAATAATTCGAAGCGAATAATTGGATGATTTCTAAATGCATAGACCCTGGCCGATTCGTGCGGCTGTTTCATGAAATGTTAAATCTCCAATAAATAAATAAAGTGTTTTTTGGCAGATTGGCACTCTTCGCAAGTACGTACCTGGCTACGACAGTGACCCAGAATAAAATGTAACAAATGGCTTGGTTGTCATGGTATGGAAGCTGGTAGATGTTTGGTTGTACTGAAAATTTAGTCGACTACCTAGTTGCAAATATGTGATATATATATATATATATATATATATATATATCACATAAAAATTATATATATATATATATATATATATATATATATATATATCACATAAAAATTGAGGTGTGTATGTAAATTCCCTATGGACTCCAAAACGCGCCCGGCTGGAGCGATTTTATTTATTTATTTATTTATTTTATAACGTACAAATTCAGCCTCAGGCTGGTTTACAATTGGTACGTAGTTGAAACTATTCACACTAATGAACAAATATTAATTATGAATATTACAATATCATTACAAAAGAATTGCATTAAACTTATGATTGTAAGCATTACAAGGTTTTAAAGTATAATTGTAACATTACATTGAACAAATAATTACTAAAATGGCAATATTTTGAGTAAAACAGACAAATATTAAACTAAAAATAAGGGGGAAAATATATAAAAATAAAAATGTCAAGAAAAAAAGTTGTATGGGCTTTTGTAATCATTGTTTATTGTAACTGGTTCTGTAGCAGAAAGGACTTACATTTCTCCCTGAAAGTGTGGTGCGAAAGATTTCTTAAATCTCCCGGTAGGTCATCCCAAACCTTGCTGGCCATGTACGTGAACGAATGTTTGTAAATGGACTTGGAATATAAAGGTAATTGAAAAGAATTTTTATTTCGTGTGTTGTGATTATGTAATGAGATAAAATTAATGAGTCTTTCCGATAAATATGTTGGCACCTGGGTATCTATAATTTTTTTAAGTTGAGTATTGAAATTATATAATCTTCTATTTTCCATGTTAAGCCATTTAGAATTGAAAAGTGCTTTCGTGACATGATCTCGCTTTTTAAGGTTAAAACAATATCTCAAACATGTGTTCTGTACCTTCTGTATACGATGTTGTTGTATTTTGCTAATATTAACAAATAAGCCAGCACAGTAGTTAAAGACTGATAGTACTAACGCATCGCACAAATATAGTTTTATTTCAGTTGTTAAAATATTTTTAAGTCTGTAAAGATGCTTCAAACGGAAGTAGGCCGACTGGATATTTGCTGATATTTGTTTATCCCAGGATAGATTCTTGTCGAATG
>PNEQ01046239.1:0-12162 GCA_003012365.1 Medauroidea extradentata
TTTTTTTTTTTTTTGTGAATGAAACGGTAAGTGTACTAAAAATTGTAATGTTGTGATCTTATGAATAGTTTTCTGTCAGATTCAAAACTGGGAAGCTTACACTAAATTATTGCTGTGTACACATTGCACTCAGCGGAAATTTTTCAGGTTATAGGTTAGCAAATGCCCGTTCGTATGCTTCAATGAAGTTAATATAATGCAGGTTTTTACAAGTTGGTCCTAACATTGCGTCTGTTACTGACTTAGAAATAAATGCTCTTGTATCATACATCCTGAACATGTTCTTGACCACATCTCGTGCTGCATTTGAAATAAAGTTTATGAACGGCCTGCCGGACGTGTTTTGCCTACCAACTGATACCATAACCTACTATCACAAAACTGACTTTGAGCATATTTGCGAATTTCGACTATGATGAGATAAAGTGAACGATCTTGTGTACTAAAACTGAATGTTGTGATCACATAATTATCATTCTGTCAGCTTCCAACCTGGCATGCTACCACTTGACGAAAATTTATTTAGGTAATAGGCAACGCTAAATTTCGTTCACTTCAATTAAAATATTATTATTCTTGTTTTTATAAGTAGTTCGTAACAGAAACGGCTGTTATTGTGTAGAAATTGACTGGGTGTAAAGTACGTAGACCTTGATAGATATAGGCCTATTATAGGTGGATTTTAAACGTTATCAATCTTCAACTTTTTCATTGTAATATGTAGCCAGGTAAACGTAACGAAATGTTTAGTTCATATTAAAACGGAATTTACAAGCAAAACATAATTCCAATGATATGATTACCATACGAAATTCTTTAAGGAACCAAAACACGAAAAAAGTGTTTGAATAATCGTTAAGAAATGAGGTAATGTTTTCGTAACTGTGTCTGTTGCATTTTTATTTTTCTGTTTTGTTCCATGTACGTTTAGTGCCTAACTTTTTAAATGCCTCTTTTCGTTAAATATGTGTAATGAAATATCAACGTGCAGGAAGGAATCCCTTACATAACCTAATTCCTACATACAAATCCTTCCTACTTAAGTCAAATAGGGAGCAGACTTGACAAAGTACAACTTATATGCTTGGATATGCAATGCTTATTTGATTATAAATACTTGTGAAAAAAAAGTAGCACTTATTTTGTGACTGTGACTACATATTAAGCAGTAAGTAATACTTCATGAAGCATTACTTGACACGGTCACAAATAGCACAATTATTTCTAGCACTATGAATTGAAAACTGTACTTAAGAACGGATATAAGTAGCACTTATTTCAAGTACCACTATGAATTCCAGCCTTAGTGTCCCATTGTAAAACTTTTCGGCGGGAAACTTGCATGCTAGTTCAGAGCTTTGATGGTTGAAGCAACGCGGCATTTGATGCGCGTTTCAAGATCGTCCTAATGCTTCCGTCATTTCTGAACTTCTATTGCGCAGGTAGGCGGTGCCCTTAAGGAGGCCGCCTACCCGCGCGTGAGAGGCTCAAAAGTGACGGAGCAGTAAGGTCGACCTTGAAGCGCGCATCAAATGCCGCGTCGCCTCTACGAGCCAAGCGCTGAAATAGCGTGCAAGGTTCCCGCCGAACGGTTTTTACTGTGGAACATTAAGCGATGACCATATAATTTTATTGGTGGAAAGTCTGAACTAAGTTCAATGCAGGTCGTAATCTGAGTTTCACATACATCCGGTTAGAACATTTTTGAAGTCTGAAAAGGCCGTTTTTAGCCATGTTTGAGGGCTTAGAAACAGTGTCTTAACAATGAGGTTCCGACCTTGTCTGAAATTTATTTTCTTTTCGTACGTTGGCACACTGGGCACACGTGGAATATTTTCTTATAAAAAAACCTGTTTACGAACACTCTGTGACGCATTTGAAGCGAGAGGTAGGCGGCCGCCTTAAGGGGCCTCTCTATACCTACGCTTCAAATGCGTTGCAGCGAGTTACGACTATTATCTTTTTGAAGAAACTCTTTTACGCGCATTATATCTGTACATCTACGAAAAGAACACACACTTCAAACTTTGTCGCTATAGTTTTAAAAATCCAGCACGTTTATTAGAAACATTATTTTCAGGCCCCTCAAAACGGACAAAAGAGTACTTTTCTGACTGCCGTGTCTAGAAAGTTAACAATCAGATTCGAAAAACACAACTATGAAAACAAGCGTTAGACTTTGAACTACACTGCCCATAAATAAAATTAAGTGGTCACTCCTTAAAGTCCCATAGTTAAAAGGATAATAGTGAAGCTCTGCACGTCAGCTGAGTGGCTTGCGCGGAGAGGCGACAATGTATTACATACGTGAAAATAGCAATTTGAAAATTATTTTGTAGCATTTTCATATTGGTTTTGTAGCATTTTGTAGCATTTTGAAAAGAGTTTTGTAGCATTTTATAGCATATTTAATGAAAAAGTTAGAAAATATAGGAAAAGTTTATTTTCTATTTAAAAAAACATACTTACAAAACTTATCAAACGTGCAAGATACAAGACAATGTTTTTTATAAGAAACAAATAAAATGGTTCACTGATGAAATTTTAACATTGAACAGGTATCCAAGCTTTCTTCTTTCAGCATTGTTCTTCTGTATGAAAGTACAAGGTTATAGTTGCTGAAAAACCTCTCAGCATCTACACTGTTTACAGGTAACGCGAGTGCGCGGCAAACGTAAACAAGTAAAGCGAAACAGATGCGGCTTTGTGAATGCTTGTAATTGTAACTTTGAGAAGAAGACAGAAAATGAAAAGAAGTGTTTAAGGAAGCGCAAGAGGCTAAATGAGAGATAGCTCTGCTTAAATTCCCGTTACACCGTTCACGAAGTTATTTTATAACCCGTTGTAACTGAATGCCGCCATGTTGTAAACAGTGAACATCGAAAATGTGCACGGACGTATGTTAACATGGCGTGTTTATTTTTGTTTACGTAACCACAGTACTAACATGTTATTGATAAATAAATGCGTGTTTATAATAATTTCTGCAATAATTTCCTTGAAATTAAATAGTGAATGCGTATGGCATTTCCAATTATGCACACGTTTTTGAAGCCTATCAAAAGTGAGTTTTTTTTCGTAAATAAGTTAAATTTCACAGATTTTCGCAAATAACTCAAAATGTCGCATATATTTCGCTTTTATCGCAATTTGCGATTTTCACGTACCTTTAGTCACTGGCACTCTTGCCGCTCCTGCCTCACACACACAAACACAGTCTATATAGGGAGGCCCCTTAATACAGCCATTCAAAGACCACGTGACACAGGGATGCAGGAGTGCACATATGGCACTGAAACAAAGTGGGGCAGAAATATTTCCGCGAAAACGTCTTTCTTAAATAATTCAGTCCATTCTCGGTAAAGTGGTGAGCAACACTTAGTAAGTAAGACATTACAACACAAAATTACTTACCTAATTCTCCACTAACTTTACTGCAAGAAAATAACCGAGCATTCACGAGTGAAATGTTACACAAAATTATTATTCAAAAAAGTGCTAATTTTATCAAAAATGGACTATATACGCCAACATGTGCAGCAAATGGGCTTTATCTATAGTTTTTCGTTTATTACAGTACAGCCTTTGTTCACGAAGTTATTGACAAATAAAAATACATCAGTAGGGGCCGGAAAATTTTGCCGATTCAGTGACCCACGTGCTAGAATCTATTGTCCTATGCATATCCAAGCCCCGTCTATTCGTTCATTGTTTGTTGTTCCACTGAGTAGCAGCTAGTGGACAAATAGTCAGGGCTTGAATATACGACGTCCATGGCTTTAATCACGTTTTTAACTAGTGTGTTGACTATTTAAAACTATAGACATGTAGTTCCAAGTGTGTTTTCTGTTATTCGATAAAGGTAATAGAAATAATTTAAGCGGCTTCGCGTATAAAATAAAACACGTAACACACTACAATACCATCCATGCGACAAGAGTAGTCCTTGACTGGCGCACGGACGGCGTTGCAGCGTGTCACGAGCATTCTTTTTTACGCGAAACTATGCTTCTGTTTCCAAACATTCAGCATGCTTGTTAGAAACATGATTTTCGGGCCCCTCAATATGGCAAAAATCGTTTTTTTAGACTGCCGTAACTCCGAAAATATTACCTGAATTCGCAAAAGTGCTAAGCGAGAGGCATGCGTTGATCTTTACTTCATACTATTCAAAAATAAAATGTTGTGGTCACTGCTTAAAATCCCAAAGGAAAAAGACTACAAGGAAAACCTTGCACGCCAGTTTGGCGCGCTGTGAATAGAGGCGAAATGCTTCTCGTCAAGCGTGGGACACTGGCTCTTATCGCTACGCTGTTCCTACGCGTCAAAGGTGGATATTCGACACCGGCGGAGACTCCTCTTAAGGCGCTTATGAAAATTCATGAGATTGGGGTAGGTCAGTCAAAATGTCGTGTTTTTGGTGCATGAAATTTTACGGCAGGGAAGTTTACCTGTGTTCGAAGTTTCAACTAATAGCCTCTCGTTAAACTACTAAATGTAACATTATGTTTAAATATAATACTTGAAAATAATACACTATATATGTAGCATTTAGCAACGTATTTATCAAGTACGCAATACATATTTTTCTTCCTGTTCATTTTAAAACCTTGAATAACACTGCAGGCGGTAGTCAAATCCTTTAATGAAAGAAACATTTTGTAGGAAGTACTACCCGCCAAACGATTTTGTAATTACCACGAAATAGTTTTGTGGTGGTCACAATATTTTGTGGTTGACAGCAAGATCTTTTTGTGGGAGCCACAAATTAAATTTTGCATGGCGAATACTCACAAAATATTTTGTAGATGCCACAAAATATTTTTTTCCGTGCTGTAATCGACAAAACCTGGTCACATGATTGAAGTAACCTACCCTACTCCAACGAGTGAATTTTCGTAAGCGCCTATTAAGGAGGTTGAGGACGGCGCGACGTGGCAACGCTGCAACCCCGGAAGCCCGCGCGACGCGGCCTCCCCATCAAGTGTGTCCTTGAGCTAGCGTCGAGGCGCCGTCATGGTGGGGGTAGGGGTGTTGTGATGGGAGGGGGAGGGGGTGTTATTGATCGGGGCAAGTCCACCCACGGACGCACACTCTCTGACGGATTATTCCGCTACCCAGGGACACCGGTGGCAATAACAACAACCCCCTCGACCCCTTCCCGTCTCTGGCGTGCTGTGTTGCACGGCAACCACTTTTATCGTCGCGCCTGTACACATACTAATACTTGCGTCTAATGCATAGGACACGGTAGTTTTCGCGAAAATATGTTTGCAGCACTTTGTTTCAGTGCCTTACGTGCGCACCTGCATCTCTGTTTTGTGGTAAGTGATTGGATGCCGTAACACCCAGCGTCTGGAGGTTAAACCCGCAAATCACAGACGTGATGTGTGGCAGTTATCCATGTACTGATTGGCACAGTCTAATGGATAACGACTCTGCACAAAAACACTCTTGTCAATAGCCATGAAGTTGAGCTGCAGGTGTGCACGTAAGACACTGAAACAAAGTGGGGCAAACATATTTTCGCGAAAACTACCGGGCCCTACTAATGCAGTACGACTGTACGATGCAGGCTATGTATCAGCTTTGCGAGAAACGTTGACTGCTTACTAAGCTACAACATGCTGTGTATAACACAGGGCCGTATCTATAAACGGCTTTCGGCTGTTATCCAATCACCAAAAGTCTCTTCCGTCAGAAACACACACTAGAAACCTCGTCCGTTGGTTGGTTTGTTAATTGCCTGGAAGTGAAGAGCCATCCACTTTCATGTGAATGTGGTCAGACGGTGATTCGAAAGTTCAGTGTTTTACTAGTGTTTTATAACAATGACGGCGGATTTCTGTCTTTTCTGGAATAACCTGTCAAACGATACTTGTCACATAAGTACATACAAAATTTTAAAAAAATATTGTCGATTGGAACGAGTTTAGGAATTACATGTATGAAAGTTTTCTATAAACAGAAGCTACTGTTGAGTATACCAGATCCGTTTAAAGTGAATGCAAAATTCCACGGAGCGTTTGCTACAAGGTGGGACTTTTCGAAAACCAAAATTGTTACTGCACTTCTAGTGTATATGTTTGCAATTTTTGTAGCATTGTTTTGAAAAGAAGAGAAAATTTTGCGTAGAAACAATAACAGCATTGTGCGAAAATGACGGTAAACATATGTTAACGAAAACGTTTTCTGTATGAACACATTTATCTTACATTTTTATGATCTTAATATCTTCGTTACTTTCTTACGATAATTATGTCAGCTGTAAAATAATAAACAATTACATTTAAATTGTTCTGGTACTTTCGTCAAGTGACTCCTGTAACAGTTTATTCCAGAATTGGTTATTTATATTACGTTTTATGTAATTCTTTTATGAATAATACTAACATTTTTTTCAGCATCTGTAAAAGCTTAAACACAATATTATGCTCACTGAAAAAATCCCTTACATATACTACTTTAACCGTATTTAACCTTCACAAAAACATTGCTTACGTACCTAACCTAAATCCAAAGGTAATAATATAATCTCATATGTAAACAACAAACGTGAAATGTGAGAAAAGACGATCAAAAATTGTAAGGTATGTTCCTATACTCATTCTGAGTAATATACAAGGGAAGATAAATGGTGCTATGTTGCTATATTTACACTTCAAGTGGATGTGGAAGCGCTTTCAGCTGGTAAGCTCCAGAAAGTCGTTTATAGGTTGCGAGTAGTTGAGGAGCTGGCAGGTTAATGTCTACTAACAGCGCTTTCGAAAGCCGTTCATAGATACGACCCAGAAGGTTTTGTGTCGGTAGCGGACAGCGTCTCTTCTACTTGCCCAATTAGAACTATACAGCTTTAGCACAGTACGCGTGATATTTTACCCAAAACTGTTCATTAGGGCCACGAAGTTTTCCAGAAAAGAGTTTTTCCCCGGCTTGTTTCATTGCCTTATGTGCACATCTGCATCTTTGCTTCATGGCTATTGGCAATGTGACTTCGTAAATTGACGGCTCTCATTAGACTACGCCAATCACAATAAGGTTCCTGCAACATCTCACGTCTATGATTATCGGATATAACCTCAAGATACGCGGGAGTTATAACGTCCTCTCAGAACTACAGATGTGACCATATGGCACTGAAACAAACCGGCGCAAAATTCTTTTCGCGAAAAGTTCGTGGCCCTAATGATGGTATAGCGTGAAAATATTTTGTGCAAACATACCCTTGATAAAGCTATAGTTTCTTTCAACATATATTATTGGCGATATACGTCTGGCACAACGTAACTGCCTGCAGACCAATAACAGACATCAAATATTACAAAATCTGGATTCTTATTGGCTCAGTTAAATAGGATAACAGTCCTAAGTACAAGCTAAAGCCTGTAATCGTCTGGTAAGCTGAACGTGCGCTGAAATCCAGCAAACAGTCAAGTTTTCACGTGAGTGAGCGAGATATTTTGGTCAGCGTTCAACATAGAGTTCTTTAACGCTGATGGGGGTGACATAACGTGAGTATGGAGCAGTGCCGGAATGAAGGGGCGGGGAAACGGGAGATCCCCGAGAAAACCCGCCGACCAGCGGCATCGTCCGGCACGATTCCCACACGCGAAAATCCGGGGACCGACCCTGCCGGGAATCAAACCCGGATCGCCTTGGTGGGAGGCGAGAGGTCTGACCTCTCGGCCGCAGTGGCACCAAGTTTTCACGTGATTATCCATAATCTCTAGTTATAGGTAGAGACCGGATAAATTCACGGGTTAATATATCTGTAGACTAGCCTGCAAGAACATGTGTGTATTCAAGCAGACATTATTTGCTCAGCGGCTGCTCGATGGCGCAGTGATATGAGCCTGCATTTAGTTGCTTCTGTACTATTGGCTAAGCGACTCACAGCAAGTGTCAAATAAGGCACGGGCCAATTGTGAAAGTGGTACGACCTTACAATTGCTGGAATTCTAGCCTGGAGCCTAAAGAAAACGCGAATTTTTCACGTATCCATTTATAAGCAATAAAAACCGAACAAAATTTTGGGAAGAAGTATAGTATCCGTACAAATATTTAGTTTCAGCACTTGAAAAAAATTAATCGATTTAGAACTAACGAAGCTACGAAATTTTTACTAAACAGTAAAAATCAAAATAACTAGCTCATGAAATTGCTTGCATTGTGTCTGTGATATCTGTGTATAATATTGATTCTAAATGGCTAATGTTGAAATACTGTTCATGTAACAATAAAATATAAATTTTATAGCACTAAATAAAGAGCTGAAGAGACTTAAAATGAGCTAAATGGAGCCTACATTTATACTCATAATTGTTACAGGGTACTGAAAAACGGGGAAAAGGTGAGAGTAAAACTGTTTTCCCCGACACTAAAGTTCGTTTGTCACTTGGATAATACCCTGTGGCTGGTAGAAAGATTTGTGAGCGCTTAACAAAGACACATAGGAGTGTGGAGGCTAGCATGTGGGATATTCAATCCCTGAACCTTTGCTGTTCCTCATTGAATTCAGATCGGTTGTTACTGCAAATGATACTCACAAAATATTCTAAAACACCAACTACACGGTAGACTTTCCTGTACACGACAAGGCCACTCGTTAGTAGGTCAGGCCAACTAAACTTTAGTACCTTGACCGTATAACCTTATCTCCCATCAAATCATCATTCAACCAGTCAATAAAAGTGGGTAGGATAAAAGAGTTTGAAATGTTACCAATATGGACATCTTCGCACAATTTATCACTAGAAACACCTGTTTTTCCCGAAACGATTTTTGTCCAAAACAGGTTTTTAGCATATATGGTATTCGCAATACCTGATTTTGCCCACTGGCCGAAATTTTTTACCCTCAACGCGTTTTGGGTATGTAGTAATATGCACTACGCGTTCTGGATATTTTTTCGTTCACTGGGCAAAGAAAAATGCTCACAACGCGTTGTGGTAATTGTGACATGCGCAGTACCGGAAGCAGTTTTCTTATTCATATTGTGGTCTCTACAAATTATCCGCAACCCGTTGTGGGTAGTGTTCATTTACCCACAATGCGTTCTGGGTGATAACAAATTATTAGGGACCTGAAAATTTCGCGTTTGCATTTGGGCACAATCTATAATACCAACAACTGTATGTTTGTGTCACTTTCGCAGTTGGCCTTTGACTTATTTGATATCTCCTGGAAGTCTCTTAGCCAAAAGTAAAAATGTAACTATACCAAACGTACATCACTTTAACAGCAAGCAGCTAATGAGCATCTGCTATCTAATTCAGTTCTTAAATATTCATGCAGACTATCCTACAGGTCAGTGAAGCCGCAAATTTTTCCAGGCTTTACAAATTACCCACAACGCATTGTGGGTAGTTTTCGTTTACCCACAACGCATTCCGGGTTTTTCCTTTTACGAACAACGCGTTGTTGTTTTAGTAACTTATTCATGAGATTATTGTTTGATTTTTTCCATTACTTAATTTTTTTTTCCTGTTGTGTTTAATTACACATTTTAACAAGTAATAAAACTTAGTTACATCAAAATAAAAAGTACAAATGAATTCAAAATAGTTTCGGTTAAAACCGTTAAAAAGTTAGTTATGTTTTATTAGACATAAAACATTCTTACAGCCTTACGAAAGTACAATAATAAAATTAAAAAAACTTTTAAAAAACCAGTTGTTTTTACTACACATCTTAATATGTAAGAAAACATCCTTACAGCAATATGAAAGTACAACAAAATTCAAATTGCTTTCGGTTATTACAGTTTTTTTTAATTTTAGCTCCAATATTATAATTATAAATCAAATGTATGTCCAAAATTGTAAGATATAAAACACATTTGAATGCTGAATTCGCGATGTCAGGTAAATGTCGTACCGTATAAAAATTTTTTTTATATGTAGATTCACTTTTCATTATTTTATTTTTACTACCAAAATTTAATATATATATATATATGACAGGGATCACCTGACTATATTCTTTTTTTGTTATCAAGGCTGAATTTTCGGATTAATATGTTAGGCTTTCTTACCATTATTCATTTTTCTACAAGTTATTATTATTATTATTATTATTATTATTATTATAGGTAGGCTTCATCGATATGCGTGAGCCTGATGGAGACTACAAATTTATCCTGAACTGTCAAGACCATTTGACGAAGTTCGTCATCTTACGGCCATTGAAGAGTAAGGCAGCAGATGAAGTTGTAGATTTTATTTGGATATATTTTGTTTGTTTGGAGCCCCAAACATCCTTCATAGTGACAACGGCCGTGAGTTTTGTAATAAGGTAATGTAGGCATTATGAGTAGCGTACTTTTAATTTGGATATTCCAAGTTATTTTTATCCCCTACGGTATAGTTTAATTTATTAAACTTACATATAATAATAGTTCATCCCTTTTTGCAGGCGATAGAAGCTTTGGCGGCTAGATGGAATGGAATAAAGATATTTCACGGAAAACCGCGCCACACCCAAAGACAAGGATCCGTCGAACGATCAAATTAAGACGTCCGAGACAGTTTAGAAGCTTGGATGAAAGACAACGATACTTCAAGTTGGGCTTCTGGACTTCGATTTGTTCAAAATTCAAAAAATTGCCGTTACCACGCTGGAATTAAGAGGACTCCTTATGAAGCTTTGTTGGGTGTTTCGCAGAAAAAATGGTTTCCTTGATTCTTGCTTGTCCTCTCAAACATCCAGAAAGATTGACACGGAAGAACATCTTATAGAATATCTCTCAAATGTTACACATAATTTTGATGAGACAGATAAACAAAATGTAGATGACGCTAACATGGGTGACATTAACAACCAACAAGTTGTAACACCAATTGAAACTGAGGAGAGTCTCAGAGTTTACATCTCTAGTGACCAGCAGTTTGAAGAAGAAACATCCTGCTTGGAATGTTCTGAATACTTTCATTCGACATGCACCTCAGCTCCTCAGTCCGAAATTCCGTTATGCCATTCTTGTGCAAAGAAATCGGCTATCGAGTGCTCTCGCAAACACTGCAAACGCGGATTACAGGAACAAGCCGAGAAGATGATTCAGACATCGGGGGAAGACGTTTCCGCCTGCCTCTACTGGTAACAATATTCTAGTAAATGTTCCCGACGTGGATCGCGGGAGAACGTGCTTGCAGTGATAACGGGAGAAATTAAGCCAAATTTATTTTCTATTGGAACTAAGCATGACGAGCTTGAATAACTATACTTAAGAAACGAATTTCAGCTAGTTCCTCACAAATCCCTGGAAATTAGTGATGTCACCAATATGAACGTTGCTGTACGACAGGAAGCTATGTTTGTATCAGGGTCAAAGCAAGGTTTTGTGAGATGAGGCTGCTCTAAAGGATGCAGTAAAAAATCGTGTTATTGTGCAAAAAAAACAATGAAATGTAATTCTAAATGTCACATCAGAAGTTCCCGTAAAAATAAGTAAATAGGCACTAAAAATATACACTCAAATGTGTTTTATATATTACTATTCTGGACCTACATTTCATTTGTAAGTATATTTCTTGAGATAAAATTTTATAACACTACTAACCGAAAATATTTCGAATTTTGTTGTGCTATTATAGTGTGATAAGGAAGTTTTATTACTTATTAAAATGTGTCGAAAAATAAAACAACTGGTTATGAAACGGTGTTAAAGAAAGTATTTTGAATATTATTGTACATTCAAAGAATTTTTTATTAATTTCTAATAAAACATAGCAACTAATTTTGTAACGGTTTACCGAAATTAATAAAATAATAAAGTTTTGTGTAATAAAAACATAACAGCAAAAAAATTGCAGTAATGGAGAAAAATAATCAAACCATTATCTCGTATATAAGTTACTAAAACAACAACACGTTGTAGGTAAAAGCAAAAATCCGGAATGCGTTGTGGGTAATTTGTTAAGGCGCCCGCCTGATGGCCGTGTGTTAGTGTGAGTGAGGCACGGAGCCATGGGCGATGTTGACCAGCTCATCTGGCGCGGTATCGCCTCTACCGCAAGACGCTGAAACCGTGTGCAGTGATATCGTAGAACACTCGCCTGACTGACACTTTCAGTGGTGACACCATATTATTATTGGTGGAAAATGTTAAGTAAAGTCCAATACACCTCTCTATTGTAGTTTCACAAGAATCCATTCAGTGGTTGT
>PNEQ01046240.1:0-18610 GCA_003012365.1 Medauroidea extradentata
ACAGCATCGATTTTGACAAGTTCTCCACAATAACCAACATCAGTAATTATCGTCAGAGAACTGTGAGAGAGGCAATAGAGATAATAAAACACCCTAACAACATCAACAGGGAAGATGGATATCGGCTAAGCAAAATATGGTCACATTTATTCGTGGATGATGCGAAATCAAGCTACCAGAGGGCATTCACGACAGACTCGCCAGGATTGGCCAGTCAACCCAGCCAACCAGGTGCGAGTCAGCACACGATTGGCCCAAGTACCCAGCCAATCAGAAGGTCCACCAGGAGAGAGCCAGGATTGACTAACCACCTCGGCCAATCAGGAGCAAGCAGGCCTGTGATTGGCCGACGGGCCCAGCCAACCAGGAAGCAGCCACCCAGACACCAGGGTATATAAGGACAAGCAACTCTTACCTCTGCCAGTTGGTCCCCGACTCCGACTACCTGATGATGGCAGCTGCAACGACTGCCGAAACGTCGCAAGACAATCTTCAGACGGGGCTCACACCCACAAGCCAAGAAAATGCAGACAACGTCCGCGAAAGCCTGCGATCTATTTTATTACTAAAAGAACATCAAATGGAATCGACCTCTTCGTATTTAATATACTATAAAATATTTATTTATGATAATATTGACATACTTACTGCCTGTATAAGTTTACTTAAACGGCGCCAGTAGAAAGTGATTCAATCCGGGCCGTTCAAATTCAACGGTCGTTAGCGAAAGGCGTCTAGCGCTACGCGCACTGACGTAGTTAATTATTTCACCGACAGGTGGCATCAGAGTTAGGTTTTCGCCACTTAGTTTGGAAGCGTTCAATGACGGTACCGGACGGTACAAGAGGAGAGCGTTGTTGTGTAGGTCCGTTGTGCAATAAATATGGGTTTCTGATAAAACACATTCAAAAGTATTAGAAGTGACTGTTTCCTTATTGGTAGTATGTAAGTTGTTATGTGTTACGATCACCAACATGAGTATCTTGATTTAGAAACAGCAATTTTTTTTTTGTTTCATACACTAAGAAAATACGTTGTTTTTGTTGATTGCGTCGTTGTTCATGGCAGTATAACTGAACAGGTTTGAATTATTAAATTGCGTGTGTCTTTATGGCGTGTTTTTTGTGGCGGTTTTGAGTTATAAATTCGATTTTCATGTGTACATATTTACGAGATACGTAACGGCAATAGTGCGGGTCATATAAATTAGAGTCGATTCACAGAAACCAGTATTAAAAGACGTTAACTCGCAGGTATTTATAACTAAGATTACTATTGGTTATACATTTTATTCAATACCCGTGTATTTAATGAGTAGATATTGTTGATAACATTTTCAGCCAAGTGTAATTTGGATGTAAACATTGTACAAGCCTATGTAAATTAAAGCACGTGGCAATGTTTATGTTTACATACCGCGGAAAGATGTAAACTGGCAGAAAATAGAAATTAATCAGGGCTTTTTTGAGTGCTCACTTTATCCCGAATTACCTATATCGCATGTTTGCTGCACGCAGAACTATGCATTATCGGAAAAAAATATTTCTTAACTCAACTGAAATAATTGTTACTGTATTTTCATTAATTCACGGTGATGAATTACTCGAGTTAATATCACAACTTTTGCAGGAATCGCAGATTACATGAATTGTTGTAGATAAGTAAAAACAGCAAATTTAATTATATATTGTCTTATTTTTAATACAATTTACCTCATCCGAATATATTAAAATACACAAATTATTTATAAATCAATGAGCAAGAAATTCTGTACGCTGTAAGGTCGTGTAATTGTAAGCAGGGCTTCAGATACATACTAGTACATCCGCAAAATATTGATGCACACTCTATAGTTAATTTATAATTTATTTGGCACCCAGTTCCTAAGTTGATAGTAGGAATGGCAGCAGCCAGTAAATTAATTGCTACAAATATATCAAAATTCGTGGCCGCATTTAATTACGTGTTACTAGATATTCTATAAACATACGTGCAGTCTGGCCTAATAAACTACGTATCAAATTCTCGCGGTACACGTAGCGTAACCAGAGATTATGCACTGCTTTCGTAACCGTGTTTTTGTCTATAGTAGAAACACTCACGAGAATAAAAGTAAAATTAAAAGTTTTAAATAACCCCCGACGTAAAAATTCTTTTAAAAGTAAACAAATAAAATTTAAGCCTTGTCTTTTTAACTTCATTAAAAGTACCTATTATTTTTTTTATGACGAGCGTCGTCAAGTCAGAGGACCCCTATGTGAAGAAGTATAATTAGTTATACATAGGTAGGAAAAAAAATATATCTACTAGTTTCAAATTGTACGTTTGAACTTAGTTTTGTTCATCAATCTTACAATGTCTACTAAGTACATTCAGTGTTACGAAATTGTACCAATTATATAAGAGGCGTTCGCTTGATAACCGCGCGCGATGCATGGTATTAGGCAAGGGGGACGGAGGCGTCACAGAATGCGCGAGCCGAACGGGCAGACACGTCAGGACAGATGTCTTTGACGGTTCTGTCTATTTTGCAGATTTTTCAGAGTAAATTAATCAAGACTGAAAACTAAACGATTGAATATTGTTGTTTTGCAACATGCCAAAGTTGCTTACATAGAGTAAGTCGTTGTATAATCCATACGTTATCATTATCAATGTTATTTTTATTTGTATTCTTTTTTTAATTGCATATAATTTGCGGTCTCCCGACATGACGACGCTCATCATCAAAATATTAATAAGTACTGTTAATAAAGTTAAAAGGCCAAGAGAGGAATTTATTTTTTTTCCTTTTTATAGTTTTTTATGTCGGGGATTACTTAAAATTTTTAATTTTACTTTTATTTCACTATTTTTAAATTACTCGCATACACTAAATATTATTGAATATTTTAGTAGTGCAACAACACCCGTTTTGAGTTTCAATGTGAATTTATTTATTATTTGTACTTATTTTGCTTTCTATTATATTTTGATTGCAAATAAGTCACTGGCAGGCATTGATTACAAACAAAAACTTATTTTTGGTTAGACGATAATGGTAATTATTTTATGTTTAGGTGATTATTTCGTAGTTTACTGTTGCAAAGTTTAATTATTATTAAGTTTATTTAAATAGTTTCTCACTATATTTTTGTAAGCTTCAGAGAAAGTGTTAAAACACGGGGACTCGAAGAAAAACTAAAAAAGCTCAAAATGAAGCCACATTAACGCAGCCTGAAGATTAAACACCTAAAAGACAACAGTTTTTTTCTATCTGAAGCTTCTCGAAAATCTGAACTGCGCAGTCAAGAAAGTCCACGAGACACACAGCGTCGTTTGGAGAGGTATGCGTTTACCAAGACTTTGCAGAGATCTAAAGAAAGTTACGTAGAGCGTAGTTTACGTCACACCATAAGTGCTAGAAACGCCAGTATTTCACGATCCAATGAAACTCTAGAGCAATGCTTAAGTGACCTTAAGACGTCTAAATGTTTTCAGTTTTGTTGCAGTTTGTGAACTTAATCAAAGAAAGTAATTTTAATAATAATCCTCATGACAAATCTGCTTTAGCTGAACTGCAAATATTACAAAACGCATTACCGTAACCTTTAAATGTCTAATCTACATCGTTTACAATTAAAATTACAACAATGATTATGTTGCTGCATTCAGTTCATCGTTGCTATGCAACACTACCTGGAATAAATAGTTGGAAACTAGAAAAGAGCAAATTATATTTTAAAAGGTTGAACAGATTTCCTTGAATTATAGCTAAGAACTATCTTTATCAATTCAGCTTTCAAACATAAAATACTGCATCAAAATAGGTCCATTAATTTAGGAGCTACGATGCCTCAGTCAGACACACACATACACACACAGGCACGTCAAATTTATAACATCCCTCTTTTGCGTCAAATGATAAAAATTAAGCTGTTACATTTCAAACTTTTTCTTAGATTTCTGAGGCATTAATTTTGAAAAATCATATGTTCTGTTGCCTAGTTATAGACCAGTGGAAAAGCCCATTAATTTTCAGGATTTTATTCATACTTAAGCTAAGGATTAAATGCTATCGAGATGCTTAAACAACCTTTGTTTATCTACTGTCTGATACCATTTTAAAAAGCAGTTTTCATTGTTTCAAGCTGGCTTTATACTATTTTATCGCAATATCCGTGACGATTTACAACCGATACACCCGGAGTGTCACAAAAATGTTATATTGTCAAACTAACATAAATTCATGTTCACCCTAGTGGCCGCCGATCAGGTGCTAAGTGGAATGCAGGGCTTCGGCCAACAGATATTTATTCGAAAACAGACCAAGATGTGCGAGTGCTGTTTGCTCAGAAACACAACTCAAGAAAGGTAAATGTTTGTATATCCAGTGGTAGTTTGAAGTACGTGACGTTTAACTAATAGAATATAGGGACAACAGTTTTTTTTGTTGTCAATATATTCAGGTTTGTTCCTATAATAATATTTGTTTTGTACAAAGATATAATATTTTTTACAGATAACTTTGTTATTTCCATTATATAGATTGTTGTAGGTATAGTACCTACAACGAAACAGAAATGTTGTCCCTATAAAAGAATGGTAACTTAAACAAAACTTCTCTTCTAGTACAAATTTCTTGACAGCAAAATTGGCAATAACTGATATTTTTGTGTTAGTTATTAGGTATGAAAATTTTGATGTATGTGTCTTATACACACATACCTTCAATATTACATACTAAAATGATATAGTCACTACTGAAAAAATAATAATGGTCATATGCTGGCAGAAAAGACCGCGTGCCACTTCAGTGACTTGCGCCGAGATAACGGGGTAAAGCATAATTCGCTTACTGTATCACACTTAGTGCGTCGATGTTTTATGTTTCGAACCCGCAAAATCTCCCCGGTGGCCACTTTAAACTGTCGAAATCACTTGCCTATAATCTAATGTGTTACTACAATGCTTGAACTCCTTTTATACTTAGAACAAAACATAGATAAGTAAAATGGAATGGAATTTGGGAAGAATTAATTATATGCGTGCGCCTAGGAACACTCAGCTAATAAAAGCACAGGAAAACGCGTGTACAGTAACAGTCATAGATGGTGTATAACTGTGATAAAAGAACATGACTAGGTCTACTCTAAGTGAATTATTGTAGGAGTATCTTAGGGGCTTTGCCTACCGCGGAGCTCTTGAGGCAGTAAAGGTTGGTATACACATGTTTAATTATATTCATTATGCTGATCCCACATTTATGTCACCAATGGCTTTTTGTTCCACTAGTTGATGCCCTTATAAGTTATTTTTAAAAACCCTGAAAACTATGATCCAAATAGAATTATTACCTTCAGATAACACTCGAAAAAAAAATTGCACTAATATTTCTCAAATATATTCGAGGGAAAACATTCTCCTCCGTTCAGTTCCGAAAAAAGTTCTAGTCCGAATTTGGTATCAATATAAACGAATAAGTCATGTGAAAAACAACATGAGTCAACTTTCTCCCGAAATTATTTGTGGTTTTCGTAACGTGTATTTTCCTCAGTAAAGAAATTTAAAAATTCATATTTCATTTTGGTAGAATATTGACTTATGTGGTTTTTCAAATGACTGATTCAAATTACAGAGCACCGCCGAACATATTTACCATGCAAGTCCCTATCCAAGACTGACTGGTAAGCTGCGGACTTAAAACTCACACTTTATTTTTAGCAGCATCGACACTCTCGACATTTTTTTTCTTTCGTAATTTTTATCTCCGAAGTCAAATGTCCTAATGAGTAGACCTATAAAGATACACCATAAATAAATGTTTCTGATCTTCTAGTAAACGATATAGCTGGTGCCAAGTAATCGGCGTACTGTCACGAAACATGGCACAATCTTAAATGTTTGGCAAAATATGACGGTGAAAAAATAACCGGCGATTATATAATATAATTACCAATTACGAAACGACAGACGGGTTAGAATAAAACTAGTGATGATTATAACGGGCAGTCCTCATATCCTACAGAAATTGCCTTGATCTAGGTATACGTCTTTTTAATATTATAGCAAATGTCCAGATGGACCTAGGATAGATGATTAGCAAATTTTATCCATGATATTCAAACTTCAGGGAATTGTAACCTTGTTGTCAAGTAACTGAGAATATGGTAAAGCTATTGTTTATTTGAGTTACGAAAATGTATAGTTAAAATAAATTAAGAATATTTATTCAGCAAATCATTTTTGATTACATTAAAATACATAATTTTTCTTACTGCAGTAGGAAATAAGCGGTAATTGCTTCAGTGCACGGAATAAGTTCTGCCTTACTGTAAGACGATTTCCTGGTACAACCATAGTCCGGTCATAGGTCGTTCGGGATAAAGCGAGCACTAAAGATTTAACCTTTGGAAAAAATCTCTAGCTGTTATTACATATAACATAACATTAACAACTTATTGCTTGTATGGTTGGCAGCGAATCGTCGTAAGTACTTCCATCCAATTTCATATTTAAATGCAACAATGCTGATATCAAATTAAGTGAATTCAACACATTTTTCTAATATATAGTAAACTTTTTATATAACTGTATAAGATTCTATCGACTGTACAATTTACCTTACACGCACAAACAGCAAGTGGCATGTCCAGAGACGTTAGACGTTTCCCATCATAAGCCGTTGCGCGCGGAAAGATACGAATTGGCTGAAAATAGAAATTTAGCAGGGCTTTCTTGAGTGCTCACTTTATCCTGAACCGCCAATTTTAACTTGTTGCATTTCTTTAGACACACACCTCGAATATTTATTTCCAGGAACAATCGGGTGGCAGTAATGTGACTGAGTCATTAAGAACTTAGTGTTGAACAATTTCAGCTGTCAATAGAAAACTGTAAAGTTAATTATTCTAGCGAATATGAGATCAATGTTTGAAAACCCAGAAGTTCTGTAGGTTCAGTGACCTAACGACTGGTCTTCACAGTCACGTTTACACTGTCGTAAACTAACTGTTCATTGGCTGCTGCTCCACTGAGTGGCCAGTTATACATCTGACAAAGTAGAGAGGAAGTTGTGAGTATTATAATTAAAGTATACTATTGGTTTAAAAGGCCTCAAGAAGAGATTCAGTAACAATGATCCAATCGCGAAAGTAAGTTAGCAATGTAGTGCACAGGAGTTTGAAATTCAACATTATCTCAGATGAATTTACGATATTTCCGGTTTTCCACCAATTCTATTAAATTTACAAAGGTAAGTTAATGTCTTGACTGTGCTAGTATGCATTTATGTGTCAAATTTATGTTGGCGATTATGGACTGAACATTGTCCTTTGGTAATTGTCTTTAGGACTGCATCTAAGTGGGAGTGAAGAGATTTTGGTCAGTGCTTAACATCTAGATATTTAGCGCTGGTGAGGGTTAATATGATGTACGAAGCAGCGCCACCGGAATAAATGGGCGGCGAAAATGGGATATCCACAAGAAAACCAGCCGAACAGTGGTATCGTCCGACAAATTCCGGGGCGAACCCGCTGGGAATCGAACCCGAATCACCTTGGTGGAAAGCGAGTAATGTGAACACTTGGCCACCACGGCCGCTGGCATTGCACCTGAAGTTCTCCCTGTAAACCCCAACATAAATATGATCAGCAATAATTATCCCTTGCCAGAAATTCTTTAAATTAGTACATTTTATTCCTAATCTGATATAGAAATAACTTGAGCAAAATGCGTTTCTTAGTCTACATAAGTAAATTTGAAGTCCGAACGGAAATAAAAAATTTTTAGTATTGGGACAACAAAGGTATTGTGTAGTGAATAATTTTTGGTAATAACAATATTTTTGTCATGCGTACAAACAATATTTGGCAGTCTCAATTCTCACAAAATATATTTTGACCATAACAAAATATGTAGTGTTCTACTATGACATTTTAATGGATTCCAGGGATTCTGCTCGTTTCGTAAGGTAGTTTAGCCGAGGAGCTTAAGGGGTAAAAGACACTTCCATAATTGGACTGTGTCGTTGAAATACAGTACAGACGAATGCTGTTGGAGAAAGGAAGTGTCGTTCGTACAGAGCCAGTGAGATCTATCTCGCAGATCCACAGGCAATTAATTAGCTCTTCTGATCCGGGCTTAGAGTAACAGCTCTTAGACGTTAGCTACCAGTCTGTATGAGTACAAGTGCCAACGAAGATCGATGGCGTTGGTCGCCAGACAAGTGGTGAGGTGAGTGATTGAAGCAGTGCGCCAATAAAGGCTGCGAATGGTAAGCGTGAAATCAAACGTTTACGTTCTCGATCTAACAGGCGTAGGACGCAATGAATATAAAATAATTCTCGGGTTAGCTATTAGGTCTGCATTAATAAAATATTAAAATTTTTAACTTTAATTTGAGGTGCTCATTTACGATCTGGCATGAAATAAACATAATATATGAAAATACAAATTATTTCTTTAAGAATTTATGATTCTGTACACGAGCCTATCACTTATGAATGCCGACCCGAGATAAGAGCGTTTTATTTTGAGCACGAGCTAGAATTAAAATTACTTTAACATCAAAGGACTTAAGATAGCCGCGTAACTTTGCTACCTCTACTTATTGATAATGTGTTGTTTCAGATATTCGTTTAACCTGTCTATAATTTCTACAAGATTTTGAAATTAAAAGCACAGTAGTTAACTAGAAAAGTTCACATAATTAAGTTTCTTGATACTCAATTACTACTGTGTCGTTTGGAGGAAACGGATAGCATCACAAAAATAAACAGCGATCTGCAACATACATCACAGTGGTGCGAAAAACATTCTCTGCAACTAAATCAAAATAAATGCTTCTACATAGTTTTAGGTCTACAGAACCTTTTGCAAAAAATTAAGGATACCAAAAATATTGTTATAAGTGAGAAAAATATACCTGATAATGATTCCTGTAAAACTTAGGCGTAATTTTCAACAAAAATGTGTCTTGGAATAAACAAATATCTGCAAATATTCTGTCTGCCTATTATCGCATCAAGTTGTATCTGTGTGACGCATTAATACGGTCGTATTTTAATTGCTATGCAGGATTGTTTACATACATTAGTGAAACGCAACAATACCGCATACAGAAAGTACAGAATGCCTGTTTATATTGTTTCAATTTTTAAAATGGTGATCACATAACAGAAGCGATTGTGCTTGTTGCATATAAAAGGCTAAATATGAAAATAGAAGGTTATACCACTTCACTACTTAGGTAAAGAAAATTATAGATACTACAGTACCAAAATATTTGCCAGAGAAGCTAATAAACATTTTTCCATCCATCACCACGATACATGAAATATAAACTCTTTTCAACTGCCCCAATGCAATAAATAAGTTCACAGACATTCTTAACACTTACCTTGCCAGTAAAATTTGAAACAACCTACCGGGAGATTTAAAAACCACTTCTCCTCTTTTGTTCAATTAATAATTTAAATCATATCTTCTTCTGGTGAACCAGCTGAAGTAGGGCAGAGAAATGTATGTTCAACTGTATTTGTTAAAAAGTTTATCGTCGTTCTCTTGTCATTAGTTTAGTATACTTAAATGGAATATATATTCTGTAACTAAAATGTCAAATTAATCTTATTATGTATAATCCCGTAAAAATTTAAAACCAACTTCGTCGTTATCACAACTTGCAGGATATTATATTTCTGTGTAAATCTGCGAGCTACATTCCTTTGCTTTTGAAATGATACTTAAATTATCTAACTAACCTAGAACTTAAAAACGTGTGTAGCATGCCCGTAAAAAAACGTTACCAAATTTGGCCATTAAATCGAAACCAGCATGCATAGCTCCAAACGGGACTATAGTAAACCCTTTTCATTATAGGCTATATATTTTGAATTTTGACAGTTAAATTTAATACGTAGCTCAGAAGAGTTACAGAAAACAGTAATCGTTATTATGATAGCAACCAAAATAAATCTTGAGAAGCGTATAGAGGGAGGGTAGGCAATTAAACAAAGGCAGCAAGGGAAGCAGTTTTTGTTACGAACTGTACCTAAACTTCGGTTGTTACACGGAACTATCGACTTATCGGCAGGTCACTACTAGTAAGTGAAATATATTTTGGTCTAGTAAAGAATTCTTCTCTCGTACCTCTCACATTAATTTAAATGTTATCCTAAGTATTAATATCCTGAAAAATTTGGTCTTAAACTGGTTTAATGGTTTTTATTTGAACAAAAAGTTCGGGTCTTCGGTATAACATTTTAAACAATGCAGCACTTTTGAGAACCATCATAAAAAGTTTACGTTCTTTCGTTTTCACCTTACATCTTGGAAAATATAATTTATAAGAAGTTCGCTCAATACAAAGTGTGCTGACTAACTTTCCTGTGCGTCTAGTCTGAAAATAATAATTAGTTATCATTCACAATTTGTGTTTTAAAAAATGTTATTACCTATTGTACAAAAGGATCCCAGTGACTAGTTGGATAAATCGATTATAATTTACAAAAAGAAGTTTTAAAATTTTGTTTTATATTTTTTAGCTCTTAAATGTTTTGAGTAATGTAAAATATATATTTAATGTTTATAAATTTCTCTTCTAATAAATTTGTCAAACTTTTCTTCCCAGTCAACAAAATTTGTTTCAATGTATTACAACCAATTGATTAGATGAATATCTCACATTAATTCACTGAACTTCAAGAACAGATTCATTTACAGTTCACGATCGGCAATATTGAGTTTGACCTACTTCCAGAGTAATCCACGGAAATTCCGAATATCTGCGACTGCATGCAAACTTTGATCTCAATCTTCCAGGCCCTCGAGATTCCGGGATTATTATCTTCACTGTACACTGTAAATAATGTTAAAACATTTACAAACATTTCTTTTGATACTAAGCGTCAGATAATTTCTGTAGCAGTGCAAAAAAACCAAAGAAAATATTTAATTATTTAGCCATGAAAATTTGTAAAATACAAGTACAAGTAAACCCATTTTATAAGTAAAAGAGACTGCCATTACGTAAATAAACTGAACAAGCCATCACACACTAAAATATGGCGCTACTCATTGGCTACCACTCCTATGGGAAGCTAGCCATTATTATGTAACGACCACACGGAGCTCCACCACTTCTGCAATGGAGATTAACTATTGGCCGAGTCAATAACTGCCCAATCACTAGCGACCTGCAACATTAGTGTCATTACCTGGGGACGGACTAAACTTCACTTTTCTGTACATACCGGAGCACAATCTATGATCCCATTGGCTACGATTCGTCATCTGTTGCCATTTACGTGTGTAACTTCTTTACAGAAGACTCACCACTCTGCCGTGGAAGCAGCCTCCTCGGCAGACCATGACATTATTGGCCAATGGGAGACGTCGAACGAACCTAAAGCCATGTTTTTGGACGCTAGTCTACTGCCAGAAATAACGCGAATTTCTAGTGTCACGGCTGGATGTGTTGCAAGGTAAGTAGTACTTTGCGACATCTGTACATATTCATGTGTTATGTGTTGGCTATCGGTAGTGGCAATGCACGAGTGTGATGCCACTTCTAATAGGCCTCTCTCGGATTTGTACAGTCGTCTCGAAATACGGCTTACTTTGCAACACTCCCACGCCACTCCAGTGACCTCTACCAATCACTTACGTTTAAAGATACGTACAAACTGACTGTAACCTGAAAGGTATTGAAATTTTGCGTTTAAGAGGTTCATTATTTACAGTTAATGTGTAGGAATATGAAATTTTCTGGAAAGAATTTTGTTCCAGCTTGTTTCAATGACTATGTGCAAAAGTGTTGATCTGCTTCATGGTTGTTGGTACACCTTTCCTTCAGAATCGTCACTTATATGACAGCGCCCAGCGTATATTAGAAGGTGACTGAGAAACCACACGTCTGATATTTGCAGGTAAAACACAAAGAGGTACGAGAGTTTAAAACATCCAATCACTGACAATGAAGTTTACCTACTGATTTGAGGCACATAAGGCATTGCAACAAATTAGTGTATAAACATTTTCGAGAACAAATGAGTCCCTACCCATACTACGTACGTTTTGTTGTTCATGTGTGGGATAAAAGTTGTTTCAAACCTGCAGTAAGACTAGAGACGCTAGAAAATTGTTGAATAATTCACTCTTTGTTAGACTCTAGTGTGCTTTGTATAACATTGTGTATTTTGTATCGAAATTGGTTACCGTTTATTTTAAAATAAATTTGTTCTCTCTTTAACATCCCAAGATAAAATTTTACAGCTCTAACCCGGGACGTGTGTGATTTGTCTCTAAACTGTTCACACGAGTCAGAAATTTAATTATCCTATAATAGTTTGACAAAGATGTTATACAGTTTACTAGTAGAAAACGGCAGAAATGTATTGCCAATCCAGTGCAGTTGCAGTACTATATCTAACATTTATACACAACAGTTTTCATGGCTATCGGTTGAAAGCCGTAGTAGTTAATGCGTTGCAGCCCCATCTTGTGGCGAGTTGGCGAGAAAGAGTCAAATGGATAGCATAAACACATTATATATAGAGCTAGTGGTTTTTGGTGAATATTACAAGGCAACATTTTATTTAATTGCCTCACGTTCACAGTTGCAGCTCTGCTTCGTGAATATTGGTGGCATGTATTTGTGCAGAGGCGTCACGCATTTGACTCTGTTAATGAGAATTACGTCACTGCGACACCACGTGTCTACGATTAGCAGATAGGCCCAAATATGCTAAGAGTTAATAACAGCCAATCACGAACCATAAAGCAGAGCTGCAGATGTGCACGTGAGGAGCTGAAACAAAATGTTGCATACATATTTTCTACAAAAATCACTGCCTCTAATTATATGTGAAAGTATTTATAAATATGTGACTAGTTTCATGGTATCGGTCAAAAGGTGGCACAGTTGCGGAGGAGGTTATCGATATCATACATACATACATATATACATACATACATACATACATACATAGTCATACCTACATACATACACAAATTCATATATACATACACACAAACATACATACGTATATACATACATATATACACACATATATATATACACACATACATACATACGTATATACATACATATATACACACATACATATATACACACATACATATATACACACATACATATATACACACATACATATATACACACATACATATATACACACATACATATATATACAAACATATATACACACATACACATATACACACTTATATACACATACATATATATACAAACATACATATATATATATACACACAAACATATATACACACATATATATACACACAAACATATATACACACATACATATATACACACATACATATATACACACATACATATATATACACATACATATATACACACATACATATATACACACATACATATATACACACACATATATATATATACACACAAACATATATACACACATACATATATACACACATACATATATACACACAAACATATATACACACATACATATATATACACATACATATATACACACATACATATATACACACATACATATATACACACATACATATATATACACATACATATATATACAAACATACATATATATATACACACAAACATATATACACATATATATACACACAAACATATATACACACATACATATATACACACATATATATACACACAAATATATATACACACATACATATATATATACACATACATATATATACACACATACATATATACACATATATATATATATATATATATATATATATATATATATATATATAAACACATATATATACACACATACATATATACACACATACATATATACACACATACATATATACACACATACATATATACACACATACATATATACACACAAACATATATACACACATACATATATACACACATACATATATACACACATACATATATACACACATACATATATACACACATACATATATATACACATACATATATACACACATACATATATACACACATACATATATATACACATACATATATATACACATACATATATATACAAACATACATATATATATACAACCATACATATATACACACATACATATATATATACACACAAACATATACACACATACATATATACACACATATATATATACACATACATATATAAACACATACATATTAATACATACATACAAACATTCATACATGCATACATGCATATAAACATACAGTCATACATACAAACAAGCATTTTTATATACAAACATCGTACATGCATTCATTCATACATACCAACTCAGATATAATAAAATGGTGGTACTGGTATATATACAGGATGATAAGAAACAAACGCATTATAAGCACGTCACGCGAATGCTGGCCTTAATTAGGGACGATAATGTTTGTGGCAATTTTTGTACGATGACATTTTACATGCACAATATGGCAACATAGCACTGTAGTTAGTTCCATCTCGCGTTCCACAGATATCTTACTTAGTATATCCGTGCATTGTTACCACATTGCGCAAATAAAATAAAATAAATTGGTACAACATTTTTCCGCTTACATTTACGTATCCAATTTAGAACAGGATTCTCGTTTTGTGCTTATTATGAGTTTGTGTCATCCTATTATATATATATATATATATGCATACGTACATACAATGTGAAATATCTTCACCTACTCATCAACGCGCAGCCCAAACCGCTGGACCTACAACCATGAAATTGTGAGGGTTGCTTCCCCTTAGCCTATAGGCATCCATTAAGAATGAATTTTTTGAAATTCGAAAATTGAGGGAGTGAAATGCCGTAAAATGTGGTTTTCGTCAACCCTTGATTTCTCTTAAACCAGTTAAGATATGGATGTGATTTTTTCCTTCCAAATGATGCTTACGTAAATACCTCAAATGTATTGGAAATGATTTTTCAAATTTTCCAACTAATCCGTTAAAAATATATTTTTTTTTTTCAATTAATAATTTGTATCCCCTAAACCAGTTGAAATATCGAGATATAATTTCATTTTAAAATGCATTTTACGTAAATATTTGAACAGCTGTGTCTGGATTTTAATTTGACCTTCAAAGTCGTTAAAATAAAATACAACTTGTTTCTCGTTAATCACCTGTGTCTTTTGAACTCATTGACATATCGAGATAATTTTTAATACGAAAGAATCTTTTGTAAATAACTACAAATAAATTTGACGATTTTATGAAATTATACAATAAAGGGCGTGAAAATCAGTGAAATATGTTACAGAAATCCTGACCATTGAAAAACCATTAAAAAGTTTTTACTTTTTGGCATATTTTTCATAAATAAACCTCTTTGGTTTTACACCTGAACACACATGAGAATTCTCACAACCTACATTGGTGCATTCGTTTAGAAAGATTATAGTCTGCGGCGTGGGAAGTTCCGGGGTCGTATCCCGCGTAAGACTTACCTAAGGAAATCATTGTTCAATTATATACGCACATATTAGTGGATGCTGGAAGTTTGCAACGGGACAGTCAAGTTATTTGAGTTTGAAGGGACTGATTTAGGCGTAAAAGTCTTTATTTGAAACCGATTGAGGCATATACAATATAAAATGAGTAGGCTGACAACCACAAACCAATATTTTAAACAGTGTTGCTGTTTACATTAAACTGCTCCACGTGGGCAAAGCCGCAGCCAACAGTACGTATATACAAATAAGTTAATAAATAAATACACACAAATGTGTGTATATATATATATATATATATATATATATATATATATATATATATATATATATATTAGAATATTTTTGTTGACTTAGATTGATTTTATTATTTCAGCTACTCTCAAGTGTCTCTATGTATGTCACATGTAATATTTTGTAAAAATTGTTTTAAGAAGCAGTGTTATAAAAGAACTGTCAGTAAATCGTTCAAAATTTGGACGGTGTATTGAGCGGCGGCTCGGTGCGAGGCTCGGCCGTGTTCTTCGTGTGTAAACGACATCGTAATGTTCGCCTCGCAAAGCCCCTCTGACTGCCTGGCGAGCGACGCAGAATCTACGACAGATAAAAAAAAAGTCCGCTGTCGCCGGCGTCGTTTGCAAAGCCCGCCTCGTCCGAATGCGCGTTATCCCGGTAGGGATATCGCGTCGTCGAGTTGGCACGACTGCCAGCATTTTGTAAAAAATAGTAGGATAGAAGACATCAGGACACGAGGCCGCACGTGCTTTAGTCGCGTAGTAATGGAAGCGACGTTAGAATTTGCGCTTTTTTCCGCAAATATTTTTGTCTTAACCTGGTTGTGTGTACGAAAAGTTGGCACACACTCAAACTTTTGTGAATAATGAATGTTAACTACCAGGCTGAAGGTGAGTTCTCTCCCAGTGGGTTGAATTTTTCTATTTACACGCCCAACAACATATGCATTGAAATTACTAAAAAATATTAATACAGCGCTTCAATATTACACAATGCTGCCAGAATGATTTACCAAATTTTAGTAAAGCATTACCTTGACGTCTCTGAAAATCAAAATTGAGAACATATTCATGATTAACAATAAATTACCACCGTTACTAATAAAGCTACTTTCCTCAACGTGGGTGCAAATCACCACTAAAATTTCAAATCGCTTTCGTACATTCAGTCATAATAAAAATAATACATTAATTTATTATTGTACTATCTCCTTGGAACACAACAATAAAGATAATTTTTTATAAATCTGGAATAAAAATTTTAAAATACTTTAAACTGACTTTCTATCTGTTATGTAGTTCTTGACATACATGTAATGAAAAATATGTATTCATGTCGTGAAATCCTTTAAGCTGAGGAACATAAATGGCATGTATTACTTAACACAACATCTACAACAACTTTGTATTTTCGTTACCATACTTAGAACTAATAGAGTACCGAGTCTGAATATATTTTGGAAAATTGTCCCTTCATGTAATTCATTTGATCAATTTAAACTAGGAAGGTCAACATTAAAAAAACTGTATATGGCATGAACAAAATGCATAATACTAATGACGTTGCATTTAATACTACGTGCGTACTGAGTCATATGAAATTCTGATTAAGGGTTGGTTTGCGTCTCTCATTGGATAATTAATTTTAATTTCGCCAATGCGTGGATACTAATATCTATTGACCAGAATACATTAAATTCTTGCCATATTTCTAAGAACTATGTGTATAAATAGCTGTATGAATTTAAAAAAAAATATTTCCGTGTATGTATCATATTGTGTAAAATATAACAATAGCCACAATTTTAGAAAATAGGTACTTAATTAAAAAAAAAATACAAAAAAGTCAAATAAACTATTTACGTGGTTTATGTTGTGTATTAAATTTCCGGTAAATATTAACCTCTGATGTCTATGTCGTTTATAATATTAAAATAACCGCCAATATGAAAATTTTCAAACATTATATTCATAATATACTTAAGTAAAATCATGTTGCTACGAATTTTCAGTGTACCAAGATTTATGAAATTCGAAAGAAAATATTTTGTTAGATATGTCCTATTACTCTAAAAATAAAAATAACCCTCCGTTTAGAAAATATAAATATAGTATGAACGAAATTAAAAAAAAAAAACGTAAATTCAATTTGCTGAATAACTTATGTGTACCAAGTTTATTGAACTTCGGAAAATAATTCTTACATAAGTCTAATTAAGCTAAAATTATAACAATGGCCGCCGCTATGAATATATGAAAACAAGAAAAGCAACATACACGAAACCAAATGAGCTTTTACTAAGTAGTATATGTGTACTACGTTTATGAAATTCGAAAATATACATCCCTAAATATACCATACTATGCAAAAAATATAAAAAATGCTGTGACATTTTTTTTTATAAATATGAAGGTTCCATGAACGAAGCACGCAACATATAAGTCTGCTTCTAAGTGGTATATGTATACAAGGTTTTATGAAACACAGAAATAATTATCTTCTGATATGACGTATTATGCTGAAAAAATAAAATTTCACCATTTTCGTATTACGGCATGAACTAAATACTTAAAAGTCAAGTGCCCTTATTAAATGTTTTATTTGTACCGAAATTAATGTAATTCCAAAAACGGTTCTTTAGAAATCTAATTTGATCGACACATGTTAAAATTGTCGGCGTTTCGAAAATATGAATACGGCATAAATGAAATACACAAACGTCAATTCAGGTTAAGCAAGCTTAATGCTAAAATTCGGACCGAAGTTTCAAAAGATTTTTGAGGAACCAAACACACACATACACGCACAAACACACACAGTCATAAAGATTTGAAGGTAATCTCGCAAGCCTGCTCTTTTCTTAGGAAAGTAAGCTAAAAGTTAATATATGACTAAATTCCTCATCAATATTGTTAGAGGCCCGGATATTTCGCGGGTTCAACGCCCAGCAGGCTAGACTCCACAGTCCTGTGTGCACTGTCCTCAGCTGTATTTGTTCATTGGCTGCTGCTCCAGTGAGTGAGCATTTGAACATTTGACGATGTAGCGCAGGAGTCCGTGAGCGTTTTTACGCATGTCCGCCATTGGTTCGGAGTCCTCAAGGTCACGTCT
>PNEQ01046243.1:0-10114 GCA_003012365.1 Medauroidea extradentata
TGACACAGGAGTAATTGTGTGCATAACTAATTGTGTTGTGAGAGTTCTAGTTGATTACTGTTTTGTGTATTTCGTAGCTTTGTGAGTTATTAAATCCAGTACTTAATTTAACTCTTTTATTTGTAATTATAAGACCTCTATCCCAAAGAACTCATGGGAATTGCCCACATATAAAGTTTGTGCTCTCAAACTTGTAACAATACCATTAACTAGAGGACCTTATAATTCATTGTCTTATTTATACAGAAAATTTTTACAGTACATTTAAGTTATTGTTTAATTTTTCACCACATTCCAAGGGATCAAAAATCACTTTGTATTAATGAAGATTTTGTATTAACAGGGTTTGTATTAACGAGGTTCAACTGTAATTGTATTTTAGACTAGCAGTCCCCCGCGGCTTTGCTCGCGAGTATTATTCGTAACTGATAATATTTACTTTAATTGAAAAACCTCTTTATACACAAGATTGGTACTTCAGTCATCAAGTGTTAGAATGTCCAAACGGCTAGTTGAACTAATTCTGCAGCAGGATAAGTAGCTATAGCTGTCCACGCGAAAAGGAGTCTTAAGTTTGTCCCTGCCACTAACAGCGACTTCGCCTGGGCCTTATTTATAGCCCTGCCTATTTGACGTTGTGGGGTAACTACAGACACCTAAGGTAAGAGGTTAATCGAACGAGAAACATCTGTTTACCCTGTGCACAACCATTAGTGACGGTGTCCTCAATTATATATTTTCAAAATATTCATTTTAACTTTATTGACATTACAAAGTTTCAGAGGGTAAAGGTTTCGCGGAAACGTATTTGGTGAGATTAGTGAGATGATATATCGTCGGTTTACTGTCAAAAGTGACAAAGTCAAAATGAGATAAAATTATAAAAATGCTAGGAATATGTATATGTTGTTCACGAACAATTGACCAAGTTTAAAGTCTATTCGTAGTTTCGTCGTTTCGTACTGTTGTGTCACAGTATAGTGACATACCACAGTTTTGTTAATATCTAAAATTTAATACTGTTTTTAAACGAAATAGCAATTAAGACTTAATCACTTTTGGCAGTATACCGACGATATGTCAGCTGATATTGTAGAGGAACCTAAGTGGAAAGCGAACTGCAATTTTACCCCTTTTAAAGACTACATGTAAATTGCACTAATTCGATCTGCCTTATAGTTTTTGTGTGTCAGTACTGAACGTTTGCACGCAGCTTTTAACGAAATTCGAGCCCAAAACCTCCCGGAATTTAGACCTGAGTGACAAACAACTGCGTCACGTAACGTCGAAATAATTCATGAAAACAAAATTTATTGAAAAAAAAATAAATAAAATATCTGTATCCTGGGCTCATAGAGGTTGTACAACACCACGTCTCGATAGGTTACTCTAGTGAAACTCCTGTATAAGTTGTTTCTCGCTGCTCGTTCCTGCTTTTCGGATCGTCTGCCTTGATTATTGACCAACTAAGTTTTATTCTTAATAATCACGTTTCTTATAAAGAAAAAAATTACATACATATTTTTTTAAATATTTACGTAAGCATCACTCTGACGCGAACAACACCTCAATATCGCAACTTTTTAGATAGATATCGTGGGTTGATGGAAAACAAATTTTGTGCTGTTTCGCCCTTTTGGGTGTCGAATTTCGAAATATTTTAAATTTACGTCTTAGACATTTGTATAAGTATCCAACTGAAGTGTAAATCACATCGCTAACCCGTTCAGTCGAATCAAAATCGATCATTCAATAAAAAAAAAAAAAAAAAAAAACATATCAACCCTGCACAGTATTGAGAAATCGAATTTCGAAAAATGTGAAAACCGTTTTGCGATAGTTTCTGTAATCATCATCCTGAAGCAAAAATTAATTTAATATCTCGACGGGTTCGATAAATATCGAGGATTTATCTAAAACACGTTCTAGGTCTTTTCACCACTTAAGAGAGTAAATTTCGAAAAACCCTTGAATCACGTTTTAGAATACTTTATTAGTATCTCGTGGACGTAAAAAACACAACATTAGCCCGTTGGGTTCAAGATATATCGACGATAAATTGAAAACGCTTTTCACCACTTTTCACCCCTTTTCACGTCCTTAAGTGGCGAATTTCGAAAATTCCTGAAATCACTTTTTAGGTATTTGAGTAAGCATCAATCCTAAACAAAAATCACGTCTCTATATAAAAAACAATGGGATCGATATATATCGATTGTGAGTCGAAAACTCATATTACCCCATTTTTAACCTGTTTAGGGCCGAATTCGGAAAATATGTTTTAAATGGTACTTGGGATATTTACAAAAGCACCAATTTAAAGCAAATAGTACTTCGATATCTCGATTGATTCGATAGCTATGGAAGGATAATCGAAAACTGATTTCACGTACTTTCACTCCTTTAAATAAAGAATTTCGAAACGTCTTTGAGTCCTGTCATAGACATTTGTAAAAGTAACCAATTAAAGTTAAAATCACGACGATAGCCAATTGTGTTTCAAAGATATAGACGATACATTAAAAACACATTTTGCCCCTTTTTACTGCCTGGGGGTCGATTTTAAAAAAAAAACTAAAACTACTTTGTGGGTATTTACGTAAGCAATATTTTGAAGTGAATATTAACTCCCTATCATGAATGGTTCGATAGATATCGATAGTTGATTGAAAACACATTTAAGGTCTTTTCAGCCCCTTAAAAGTTGAGCTTCGAGAAATCCTTAAATTGGCTAATGTGCATTTTTACTAGTGTCCTATTAAAGTTAATATCACCATGATTGGCCGTCGGGTTTGAGCTCTATCGACGTTTCTTCGGAAACACATTTCACCCCTTTTCACCCCCTTAGAGTTCGAATTTCGACAAATCCCTTCTTAGTGCTCGCCTACGATCTGAAGGGAACCCCCAAAAAAAATTTCACGATTCTAGGTCCAGTGGTTTGGGCTGCAGTTTGATATGTCAGTCAGTCAGTCAATCAGTCAGCTTTCATTTTTATATATATAGAAGATAATTAACAAACTTTTTTATTGAACTGTATCGATTCACACCGACTGCACAATTTATCTTACTGCGCAAACATCAAGTGACGTGTCCAGTGAGGACAGACATGTCCTGTCGTTAGCCGTTACGCGAGGAAATACCTGTATACGAATTGGCTGAAAACAGAACTTTAGCAGGACTTTTTTGAGTGCACACTTTATTCCCAACCACCTAGGTCATTCAGAATAAAGTGAGCACTAAATATTTAACGTTTGAAAAAATCACTAGCCGTTACTGCATATAAGTCAACATTAACAACAGTTACATTATTGTTTGTATGGTTGGTAGCGAATAACTGCACGTAGTTCCGTGTATTTTCTTATTTGAATACAGCTTTAGTGAAGCAACATCAACTGCAAACAACCTCTCTGTATTTAATATACTTTAAAATATTTATTTAAGTTCTTATTGTCATACCAACTGACCGTATAATTTTATTAAATTAGCGCCAGCACAAAGCGATGCAACCGTGCCGATTGCCGTTGGCACATGCCGCTAATGCTTCGCGCCACAGATGTAGTTTAAAATTCCACCGACAGATTGCATCAGAGTTAGGTTTTCGCCGCTTCGCTTGGAAGCGAATTGCGACATTCAGTTTGTTTGTCCGTTGCGTAATGAATATGGGTTTCTGATAAATTGTCTGTGATAAACACATTCAAAAGTATTAGAAGTGACTGAGTATGGATATCATTGCTAAATTATGCGAAGTCATTAGTAATGTAAGTTGTTATGTTTTATGATCGCCAGCCTGAGTATCTGGAAACAGAAACAGCATTTTTTCCTGTTTCACACATTAAGAAATTGGTTACTCTTTACGTGCGTCGTCGTCGTTCATTGCAGTATACTGAACGAAACTTGAATTCTTGAGTTGTGTGTGTCGTGCTAGTGTTTTAGTGGCGGTTTAATTTAGAAGTTTGAATATACTGTGCATGCATTTACGAGATTCGTAACGGTAATAGCGCCGCTACAATAGACGCAGAGAAACCAGTGTTATAAGACGTTAACTCACAGGTATTTATAACAAAGATTACTACTGAGTATAGCATGTATTCAGCACCCGTGCATTTAATGAGTACATATAGTAGATAACATTTATCGGAGCAGTTTAATACAAATGTAAACATTGTACAAGCCTATGTAAATAAAAGCACGTGGCAATGTTGATGTTTATATGTAGCGGAAAGATATGGCAGAAAATATAAATTAATCAGGTTTTTTTAGTGCTCACTTTATTCCGAATCACCTATATAAATATGGCAATGGATTCTAACACGCAAGACGTTGAACTCGCAAAATATCCCTTTTTCTGCCATGACTCATGAGAGTTGAAATAGCCAATCACTGACCACGAAGCAGAACTGCAGATGTGGACGTAATGCACCGAAACAAAGTGGGGCAAATTTCTTTTCGGGGAAAAACAGGGATCTCTAGATATATATTTATAATTGCAAATGGCAGCAAGACCTTATAAGAAGAGGTACAGAAGCTCTATTACAGCCATGTATGGTTGGACGAAGATGGCGAGTATGATGACACGACCAGCGAACCGGACGGAATGTGTCTCTTCATTAGCGTGCTCAGCACGGCGTGGCTCGGCAGGGCGTCGTAGAGCGGACGTCAATCTCTTCACCGCTGCTATAAGATTGAAACACCCCCTGCCTACGTCGCCTGCTCCAACAGTTGGGAGGGTGATCTCACCAGGTCCTCGCCAGGCCGCTAATTGAACTTCCCGGTCTGCCCCGACCCCCTTTTTAGCCTCGGGCTGTCCTCGACTCTTGCTTGCTTGGGAGATGCAAACATCACTCGCCGCAGATCCATCTTTCTCTCTCTCTCTCTCGTCCCTTCGTGTAAAGTACAGGATGGTTCAGGATGGAGTGTGTTATAATTTTTGAGCGGTGCACAGAGGAAGAGGTTTGGTACAGTGGTATAGCCGTCCGTGCATGTATGTGTGTGTGTATACATACATATCGATGGTGAAGATACAAAACCTCGTATGACGCAATTGGAAAGAGCTCCGATAGGCGGATAAACTGGAGTTGAAATCTTACTGGCGTGGAAGGAATTTTACAGCCATTTGGTTTGCATCAATACAATAAAATGTGCTTCGAAAAAAAACTAATTTATTGGACATTCTTGTTATTGCCGAGGAACAATGTGTAAAAATGTAAATACTGCCAAAAAATGACATACGAGATTTTGCGACTGCACCATCGATATATATACATACATACTTGTATATGGCCAAACAAACGTATAATAGTTGAATCAACTAAATTTTGTGTTAGAATAACAAAGACAACATTTTACGCGTTTTGTACATATTTCAAGGAACGAAAAATTTTGTTGGGTTAGATAGATTATAAAAGTAGACTATATGTGGTTGACAGTACCTAACATTTTTCTCGGTGTGATTGGTTACGAAGAAGTAAGTCGAAAATGGGTTTTCAAATTTGTTCTGTGAAGCTACTTACAGTGGTAGTAACGGAACATTGAAAATAACATTAAAATCTAAATTTCTTCGAATACAAAATTAGTTAATTAATACATTATACTAAGCAACGCAATTCTGAATAGTAAAAAAAAGAGTAGTTTTTTATTTAATTTAAATAAATTACATTTTAAAGTAAATTTTTACGCTGGTGCTACTCTAACCATGTGCAGTTTAACATTTTTTTCTTTTTTCTATGCACCAATGCTGTTATAGATGCTCGGCGATAAAAATTCCATTATTTAATGTCTGTACCGTGTACTCGACTAAGATTCTACTGTATATCTGATGTAAAAATCGTTTGTTTTAAAGTCGTAATATTTGTTTTGGAGTACAAATCAAAAATGTTTGTTTGAAGAACCAATTTAATGTGTGTTCTTTAACATGTTTGCATTAAATTAGTTATACTTGTTAAATGAAATTTGTAAACAGTGACAGAAAAAAAAACGGATACTAACAGTTTTCTATCACTGTTTATAAATTGCATTTACCAAGTAATACAGATTTAGGGCAGAAATGTTAAAGAACGTTTACATTAAATTGGTTATTCAAACAAACATTTTTTATTTATACTCTAACAAATATTACGGCTTTAAAACAAAGAAATTGTACATCAGGTGCAAAGTGGAATCTTAACTTGCAGACATTACTTCTGAAGAAGTTTTCATCCAATAAAATATAATTCCATCCAATAGTTTTATACGATGCTACATAAATAGGGACTCCAGTTTTTCGCGAAAAGAATTTTGCCTCACTTTGTTCCCACATCTGCAGTTCTGCTTCGTGGTCAGCGATTGGATATTTTAACTGTTACGAACCTTGGTATTCTACCGGCAAATCACAGACGTGTGGTGTTGCAGGAACGTTTTTGTAACTGGCTCAGTCAAATGAGACACGGTTCTTGACACAGACACGCTGCCAATAACCATGACACAGAATTGAAGGTGTGCACGTAAGGCACTGAAACAAACTGGGACAAAATTCATTTTGCAAAAAAAAAAAAAAAAAAAAACAGGGTCCCTACACATAAAATACAAACTGTTAGTGTTATATGAGCTAATCACGATGCAAACTAACTCATTATGAGAAGCAAGATGTGCGTATCTACTGCATGTTGGGAAGCTCGTTGTTCGGCAAGGGACAATGAATGCCGTTAGTCGCGTTGGTATCAGAGAGGGGTCAAATTTATGCTGGTGCTAACGAAGGACGACTTCGTTCTTCGGCAATGTTCGGTTTTGCACCCGAAGTTCTCTGTACAAGCACCACCACAAATTAGGCCCCTTACCGAGACCAGCTAGCGGCGGAAATAGTCCCTTGTCGAACTAGTTCATAAAAAATAGAGCCCACGATTTTTGGCGAAAATAATTCTGCAACAATTTGTTTTAACACCTTACGTGCACATGTGATTCTCTGATACATGATTACTGGCAGAATATATTATTGCACAGGCGTGGCTCATTTGACTGTGCCAACAGGAACAAGGTTACTGCGACACAACACGTCTGTGATTTGCGGGTAGAACGCTAGACGCTGAGAGTTAAAAACAGCCAATCACTGACCATGAAGCAGGGCTGCATATGTGCACATAAGGCATTGAAACAAACTGTTGCAGAATTATTTTCGCCAAAAAATCGTGAGTTCTACTCATAACTAATTTATCTAAGGTTGGAGCAGAAATAAAAATTGCTAACGAAATAAATCAAATCAATTGAATTATATCTTGATTCTTCACATTGTGATTGTGCCGTAACACAGTTACCTTGTATTATTTTCAATATTTCAAATGAAATGAATGTCGTGCAAAAATGTTACTGTCGTTCACTTGAGTGAATTAACTGCAACTTTAGAATGGATAGAGTGTAGTGTGATAACGGGCGGGCAGTAAGGTGAGTATAAGGTAGCAGGGTGAGAGGGTGTGGGAGGGTACACTGCGTGTGCACGGCCGCCCACGTGTAGCCAGTCAGTCTGGCGGTGCCCCGCGAGGAAGATCGATACTAGCGTCGGCCCAGCGTCGCGACGCCTACCAACAACCCCATACACCCTTCTTTCTTCCCTAGCGAGGCCCACAACGAGCGAGTGACGCAACGCGTCTGTCTAGACCACTTCAGGCTGAACCTCAGACCAGATGAACTACCGCTCTAAAGAGTACACCATAAGTAGAGCCAATGATATCTGCAACCACTTCGTGTCAGTGACTTACCTCCACATCTGCATCTCCGCTTCTCGGTTATTGACAGTGGCGGCTCGTGGGTTGTTGCCAGGTGGGGCTGCAGACAGTCGGAACTGTACACTCTTGATGAACGCGCCGTAGACCAACGACCATGAAATGTTTGCCGGCTACTAGATGTGTTGTGACCACTCAGTAGTAAGGGGCACCTGCACATCAGCGTGTCAGTGGCTGTAGAGTCAACCAGCGCATAACCTTGTACAGTTCTTGGCAACTGCAGCTCTCCCTGGCCAACAACCCACGAGCCGCCACTGGTTATTGTACAGAGGCGTCGTTCATTTAGCTGCGCAAAATCAGAACACGGTTACTACGACACCGCACGTCTGTGATTTGCGGGTCGAACCCCCAAGACGCTGAAAACTTCCAATTATTAACCACGAAGCAGTTTATTTCAGTACTTTACGTGCAAACCAGCAGCTTTCCTTCACGGTTATTGGCAGCGTGTCTTTGTGAAGTTCCGTCTCTCATTATACTGCGCCAATCAGAATAGGGTTACTGTAATACTACACGTCTATGATTTGCGTGTAGGAACATAAGTACAGACCCGAAAATGTCGTGGGTTCAACGACCAGCCGGCTGGACTTCACAGTCCTGTATACACTATGTCTTCAGCTACTTGTACATTGGCTGCTGCTACAGTGAGTGGCCAGTTATACATGTGTCAAGGCAGCGCGGGAGTCTGTGAGTATATTGATTCAGGTCTGCTATTGGTTCACAGACCTCAAGAAAGAGTTCCACCAAAACTCACCCAATCACTAGAGACCGGAAAAATTCGCGGGTTCATTGACCTGTATGCTAGCCTCCAAGAATGTATGTGAAATCTTGCAGACAACAGTTGTTTATTAGCTGCTCGCTGACACAGGGAAATGGACCTGTATTCAGCTACAGTTTTATTACTGGCTCGGTTACTTCAAGGAAGTGTCGTGTAAGTCAACGGCCAATTGTGAACGTGATACAGACCAATAGTTGCTGGAATTCTAGCTTGCGCTTAAAAGAAAAGGCGAAATTTTCAGGTCTCTACCAATCACTAGAGGCAAGATTATTTCGCGTATTGATTCTAGGTCAGGTTGAACGTCAATAATGTATACTTCACTCCTCCTCCTCCGATTAGACGAGAGCGGTTTTAACACACATTTGACGACTGCAAGCCAGTTATAAATAAGGAAACAAGTCGTGGGGATATCACGTGCTTCACGTTTCGTTTGTACTGATAGAAGACAATGGATATTCGCCTTTGGTTAGTGTGTGCATAGGAGTGAGAAGTCTAAGCTGCTGCCAGATGAATACGCGAAATACTCGTGCCTCTACCAATCACGAAAGTAATGTACGTGTACAGTAGTTTGAAATATAACATATTTTCAGATGAACGCCCGAAATTTACGACCTCTAACCATAAGACACCTGAGAGTTAAAAGATCTAATCACCGGCTATGAAGCAGAACTGCAGATGTGGACGGAAGGCGCTCAAACAAACTGGGGCAAAATTCTTGATGGTGTAAAATACTTCTCTCTAAAAATCAGAAGTACTCGAAAAAAAAAAAAAAAAAAAAAGAAGAGATTTGGGGACAAGTAGAAAGAGTAGAAGGCTAAGGCAATCTTGTCTTCGTGCTAAAGGACGAAGAAATGGATTCCCAGCAAATGCCCAGGCAGCCCATTACATCGGCCAACTGCACCACAGCAAAGCCGTTGACAGCGTACGAACATCTGGAAAGAACAGAACGAATTCCGAAGTTGAAGTAAATGAAGATATTCGTCGAGCGTTTTAATGACAGTTACCGAGAAATGAGACAGGACCTCTTTATTCCAATAACCTGATTTGATCTTTGTACAATTCTTGCAATGGATTCGTATTTTAAACATAACAGTTTTTTTGGACATACGCCATTGCTAGACATGTGAAATTCACGTTATTTACTTACAGCTGACTAGACTTCAAGTGACTATAGGCTCATTCGACGTCTCCCGCTGGCCGATATTGTCGTGACTTGCCGCGGAGAATGCTTACACGGTAGAGAGGCCAATCTCTGTAAAGACGTAACATACGTAAATAACAATACATAAAAGTTCGTGGCCAATTAAATAGCTGATTATGCTCTGTTATGTACAGGAAAGTGAAATTTTGTCTGCTACCAAATTATAACGCGAATTCTGCATGTCTCTAATAATTCATAGACGGATCTCAAAAGCTTGTAAGAGCTATGACCATCCAGTAACTGGATTTCAGTTTTTTAAATATAACTAGTTACGATATTTTTTTAATCAAGAAATTCGGTTAATCTTAGTATATAAATATATGCACATGCCCTTGGTTGAAATCAAATTTTAAAAAAATTCCATTAATTACACGAATCTGTACGATA